>NEWO01000028.1:1597061-1612735 GCA_003013225.1 Phalaenopsis aphrodite
TCCTAAATAGAATATTAGTTTGCTTTATATATTTATAATATTTATTCTCTAAAAAAAATCATAAATTGAAATCTGGACAAGGCATTTAAATTAATAATCACATCCATTTACATATTTTATTAGCAGAAATATCTCTGAATACTAATTAAAAGAAGTCAAAATATTTTCTAGACAATCATCTCGTAAAATGCGAAAAGATGAGGTATTTTAATACCTAAATTAGACATTAAATAATAAAGCTTGGATCACATCACGCCAACTTTATTCTCTACGATTAAATTAAATTGAATTAGAATTATAATAGGAAATAATTTATTCATATAAAAAAGTAATGATGAATAAATTATTTTATTAGTATAAGTAATATTTACTTTCCTATTTTATATTTATTTCCTTGGATTAGAAATTATTTGTTTTACTATTTTATGTTATTTCTTATATTTTCTAATAATTAATATGAATTAATTATTAGAGATATCAGGTGAAACATATTTCCTTTTTATTATTTTCCTTATTATAGGATTCTTGTAAGGGTTATTTATACCCCCGTTCATATCAATGAAATAATGAAGTATTTTGCATTATTCTGAAATTTCAACGTGATATCAGAGTCTAATTTCGTATCCTAGCCACTGATCCTCTTTATGTAACTGTCGGACTCCCTTCCTGCTATCCTCCATGTGGGAAGGGATGGACACTCATTTTGATCTCGACTGCAATTGAATTGGAGAGACCCTACCTATCTTTTTTCTATGAGATCTCCTTTGATCCAACAATCTTCTGGGTAATGCTCCTGCAGCAGTTTGAAGGAATCCTCTTTCCACCAACCTCAACAGCAGGTCGACATCCTAATCACAGATCTTTGTCGGAGGGAGAGCAGAAGGAGCCAATCTCCCTTCGTAGAAGAAGGCAAGAGGATGAGCGGTAAGCTGATCTCGCAGAGCCGGTCAGTCACCGATTGGCTGTTCGCTGCGGGATTGGTGATCTCGTTACTCGTTCAACATTGGCAAACTGTTGTTAAACAAGTACTTGCTGAGCAACTATGGCTTCAAGTACCTGATCTTCCTCACCATGTGCCACATGACGACATGCTCGCTGCTTAGCTACACTACGATCAATCTGACGTTGTTGAGGAAAAACGTGATGATGTTGTATTCTTGATGTTGTTTTCTAACTCTCAAAGGAAGAATGCGATGAATCTCCTTCTATACATGGCTTTTATTGCAGTTGTATTCTTACTTCTTGCGTTGTATCCTTCTATGCCGACACCAGCGATGAGGCTCCAGCCAGACTGGCACCAGCGATGTCACCACCTGCCTCATCGTTATCTCGCCGGAGATATCACTGTCGTTGATCGCACATTGCCGAAAAAATCCATCACCGGTCTTTTCTACTGTAGTATTTTTTTTTTCCATCCATTGCTGGCCCTTCCTACTGCAGTATTTTTTTCTTCTCTGACCTAAGCATTAGAGGGAGCTTTGTTTCCAGTCGTCATTTCTTCTGCTGCTTTCTCTGTCAGCAGAATTTACTGTGTGTGATATACATGTTTTTTTCTGTAGCCAATGACAACCGCAGTAAACAAAAAATCAGTTTTCCTGTAGGTTGTCCATTTCCCTACAAAACTCAAAATTAAGCCAAGTCTGAATCTAGTAAATTAAGCTAAGCATGAATCTTTCTTCTATGTTGAAACATATGACAAATAAAACTAAAATTCAGTCAAGCATGAATCTAGCAAATTCAAACAAACCTGAATCTCTCTCCTACGACGAAACATATAACAAACAAAACTTAAAATTCAGTCAAGCCTGAATCTAGCAAATTCAATAATCCAAACGACTAATTTTTCTTCACTAATCCACAAGTTAGGAATTATAAACATACATTTCAAACCTGAGGGGGAGTGTTAAGAATTATAATAGGAAATAATTTATTCATATAAGAAGTTATCAGGAACAAATTATTTCCTTAATCTAAGGAGATATTTTATTAACATAAGGAGATATTTCCTTTCCTATTTTATATTTATTTTCTTAGATTATGTATTATTTATTTTCTTATCTTATGTTATTTCCTATACCTCCTAATAATTAATATGAATTAATTATTGAAGACATCATTTGAAATATCTTTCCTTTCATATCATTTCTTTTTTATTATTTTTCTCATTATTGGATTCTTGTAAGAGTTATTTATACCCTCGTTCATATCAATAAAATAATGAATTATTCAACATTATTCTTAAATTTCAACAAATGCACATTTGTATTATAATTAAATTGATGTGAGATACTAATAAAAAAAACTTTTTGAAAATTATTTGTCCTTACAAAACACATCATCATGAAGAAATATAAAAATAATCATTCTTAAAATTAAAGACACTTTTGGTCTCCAAATGTCATTGCATGCATATGAACCCTGTTACTAATATGTTATTCTTGCTTAAATGGTGAGAAAATGCAAGTATTACATGTAGACGAGCGGTCTGGATCGTACGACACCGTATGTTCGACAGTGTGACACGATTCACTTTGTCATCCGGATTTAATATTTTCTTGTGGCTCAACTATTAGATAATCTGAAAAACAAAAAAAAAATGGAGTTGGTGTAGCTGAGCAGGTAGCAAAGAAAAAAATGGATCCACCTTCTACAGATGGATGGATGGGGGATGGGGAGAAAAGCTTAGGGGAAGTTTTGCATTTTAATTATTTATCTATTTTTGGGAGAAGGTGGGATTAAAGAGCAATAGGTTCTGTATATACTCTCAACCATTATGTCATGAATAGATGTTTTAATTTTATTTTATTTATATTTTTAGTTTAGAAAACATAAAATTGATTTGTTGTAATATGTTTAGTTATTTTTTTTAAAAAAAATTAAAAAAATTTCTTAATTTTTTTTAAACATTTTAAAAATATAAATTGTTTTATTTTTGGAGATAAATAAAAATATATAAAAAATATTCCCAGACGGCATTTAGATCTGGCAGTATTTAATTTAAAGCGCTTTATCTGCCAGCCAGCTACGGGAAAAATTATTCTATGCGGAGATGCATGTGTTGTCTGATCGCTACCGTCCATCACGGCTTCGGTGTGACCCACTTTTAATTTTTTTTTTTTTTAAAGTCTACCGAAGCTTTGATGAACGGTAAAGATCGGACACCGCATGCTACGGTGGAGTAATTCGAAAACGTCAAAACTAATTTGAAAGGACCAATTTATGCTTTTGAAGAGGCTATGGGGAGTCCAAAACCATTGACGTTAATGGGGAGCATCTGGCCTCGAGACAAAATATAATAAAAATAAAAAAAACAGAAAATTAATAATATTTAATGTTCAAAATCCAGTCATTTGATCATTAATGAGTGGCGATGGAGATATATTTTAGCATTTTAGTATTGGACGAATATCAAAATATATACATATTTGAAAGGGAAAAAGTCACGGGAATTGACTAAGTTGAAATATCTATAATTTTAAGTACATAAATCCACTCTTCTCCCGAATAAGAGAAGATGAACTTATAGATGTTATGTACAATGATACTTCATCAATAATAGCTGCGATGTGCCGAAAAGGCCATAGTTAATTTCTATGAAGGTAGCGTCTGACCTATCATGAATGTTGTAGATGGTGATTGTAGCGCCGACTTGTCGTAGAGGCCGTAGTTGAAAGTTGTGGTAGTAGTTGACTAGGTAGGGCGTAGATGGTTGTGTCAGAAGCATTGATTTTTCACAATGGGGTGTAGTAAAGAGTTGTGGGAGTTTTGAGCCACATAAGTTGTAGATGCTTGCTTTAGGAGCGTCGGTTGGTTTCAAGGGTCATGGTAGGGAGCTATAAGAGTAGTGAGTCACGTAGGTTGTTGTTGGTCACATAAGTTATAACGATGATCTTTGATAACATCCATAAGTCATAGAGGTCAGTTTTGATAACATCCATAAGCCATGGAGGTCAGCTTTAGGAGTTGTGATGAGCTGTAAGCCATAGTGGTGAGCTACAATATATAGGCCGTAAATGGAAAAGTTGGGAACCACACAAGCTATGATAAAGTTAGTAGGCCATAGAGTCCGGAGTTAGAAGCTGCAAGAATGTCTGTAGGCCTCAGAGACCAGAATTTGAAGTCGTATGAGCTGTGATAATATTTGTATGTCGTAGAGGATGGAGTTGGGAGCCGCGTAAGTTGTAAGCCATGTGACCTTAGTTGGTCACATAGGTCACTGTGGTGAGCTACAATAACGTTTGTAGGCCACAGATGTTGAAGTTAGGAGTTGCATGAGCTGTGAACCACGTAAGCCATAGTTGGTCAAATATGTCGTAATGGTGAGATGTGAGGATAAAACTTCAGGAGTCCGAAGAAATTTGTTGAACCATTTATAACATTTGTAAGTAGTTATTGCGGGGTGCATTATTACATTGTATTTGGAGTGCATCGTTACACAGTCTATGAGATACATCGTTGTACCATATTTAGGGCGAGTTGTTACACTATATTTGGTGTGCATTGCAACATCGTCTTCAGGGTGTGTCATTACACTATCTTTGAAATACGTCATTGCACTATCTTTGGGATGCGTCATTGCACTGTGTGTGGGGCATGCCATTGCACTAAATTCGTGGTGCGTTGTTGCAGTGTCATTGAAGTGCATCTTTACCCTCCTTCAGGGTGCACATTGCACGAAAACATACATCGGGATTCCACAGTGTACACCATGATTCCACAAGAGGCTCCTTTGCAACAAACATGAGGAGGCCGATGGTGGTCCGCGTCTGCTAGGGAGAGGTGGATGCAGAAGCATGAGACGCTCGCTATACCTTCAATGTATACATACTTCAGGGTGCACATGGCATTTGTTATTGATATCAAAAGAAAAGCTAGATGAGGACTTGAAATCATGTGTTATACAACCTTTTTATGAAAGAGGCAGGGCTCTATCCTTTTTATGAAAGAGGCAGGGCTCTATTTATGAAATCTAGAAGAGGCCTCCTGATAAATAAGGAAATGATAAATAAGGAAAGATTCTGGACCACTCTATTAGATGGGTCAGAGAGATCCTCTTGATTAAACGACATTTCGTAAACATTTGAGTGTCTTAACAGGTTTTGGAATTTAATGATCTTAGGCTTATTGGATTTGTTCCATTAAGGCACATGATTTAATTATAAACTTGTCAAATTTAGAATCCGTTTGACTTTCCAATTGGGTGCCATAAGCTTCCAAAAATAGTTTAATGACTACATCTTGGTTTGATTTGACATTGATTTGGTCAATGTTGGTATCATTACGTTCGTCTCGTTGAGTTGGCCTGTCCGACTATACATTTGTTGAAATTAAAGTTGTGGATGATTTTTAATGTGAGTTTGAACATTTCTTGCTAAAATTTTTTTCCTAAGATTTGTGTCACGCCTTGAGATTTGTGCTAGATAATGAAAATTTGTTGATGTCATATAAATCATAATGCATGAATGACAAATTTTAGTGAATATAAAATGGTGTATGAATTTATTTTCTTTTGTACACACACACACTACAAGATTTAAGCAAATTAGCGTCGGGCAAATTCAATGCGAACATAGAGATATTTTGTCGTTAAACTTGATTTGCATTGGAAATGCGGTCCATCCAAAAACCAGGGTCGAAAATGCAATTAATGTTGAACATGTTCGACACAAGCTGTTTGTGTCGACCTTAGTGCCACTATTAACATGCATCGATGCGTTCCATTCTGACACAACATTTAACATTCGAATGTGTGTTGATGTTGGGCAAATTCAAATTAGTGTCGTTATTTGCATTAAATTAATATGTCGAAGATATTATTTAGCATTGGAATTTAAGGAAGAACATTGAAAAAATTTATGGTTATTGACAGCAAAATTTCTAACAAAAGTTTAACGCAAATCTATAACAAATTTAAAAAAATATAAAGAAGAACAATCAAAGCAACCTACACACAATGAATATATATCATACACAAGAACCACCATAACTTAGAATCTATTTCAAGCAAGTACCATCATAACTCAAAATCTATATCAATAACAAGTGCCAACGATAAAACAAACTTTCTATTGATAAATATTCATTGTGATAAATTGTGATAGTCGATGTGAATAATCTTTATCAATCACAAGTGCATACTTTTATTTGTCTAGAAGAAATTGAAGTAGCTTCATCATCAATAAAATCCAATTTTATTTGGTTATAATTAGAATAAACATCCATGAAGCTGAGCATTTGATGTCTAGAGGTAGTGCTAACTAATTAATCTTTTATGGGGAGAGGAAAACAAGTTTTGTTAAGATCAGGATAGTCGATGCACATCCTCCACATTCTAGAAGCCTTGGTGATAATAATGATATTTGCGAGCCAAGTGGGATGATGCTCCTCTCATATGAAGTTAGCTTGAAGAAGTTTGTTACTTCTAGTTTAATTATTTGTTGCTATTCTGATGCAAAATTTCACATCTTTTAGATGATTGGCTTATATGAGGGTTCAATCTTTAGAGATTTCATAATTACTTCAGGCATATTTTTTGGACTCTAGATGAACACGTTTTGATTTATACTGAGAAAAACTATGTACTCCAATTTTTGGTCACTAAGTATTAAAGATTAAGGCTACATAGTCGCTGAGGGTGTTCCTATGACAAGGAGAAACAAATCAAATCTTCTTTGAGGAATGCTCGCAAAATTGTATCTTTATTTTGGAGGTTAAAACTCTTGACGTTGAGAGCCTCCAATGGACTTGGTAAGACTTGTCTAAGGTAGTATGATTATGTCTTTTTTTGATTCCCATGTGTAACACTGACTCTGGATGCTATTAGAAATTTCTTCTTGAAGTATGGAATAGAAACAATAACCTCAAACATTGATTGAAGAGGTCTTCCAAATATAAGATTTTATATTGATTCCAACTTGATAATAATGAATTGGATCATGTGACTTAACTATCGAGGGAATATTCCCAACGCAATGAGGAAAGTGATTGTTCCCTCGACATTCTTCTATTGATTATCAAAGATATAGAGATATCCAACAGTCGGTTTTAGTTTTCCCCTAGCCAATCTCAAACTAAGAAACCTTGAATAAAATAAGATATCGATTGAGCTCTCTCCGTGAATCTTGATTTTCTTTATGTCATAACAGGGTTCATCGATTTTGACGCTTATAATAAGAGAATATTGGTGGGGCATCTGAACTAACTTAATATTAGATTCATCAGAAGTGAGGGAACAATTAGTCTAAGATTTTTTCAATGAAGGATATTCATAAAAAGTGATAATAACCAACTTGTATAGCAATAATCCTCACGTGATCATGATAAATTTTCCAATAATTTGACAATTCTCTCGCCACTACTTCTGAGCTTGCTGCCTATTTGTAGGGGAATTATTGGTGTGGGGGACCGTGTTTTGAATTAATTGACCTAAATAACTTTATTGAATTAACTCTTTAATCCTCTATTTGAGTTCAAATATGCATTAATATTATGAACTTCGATGAAAGTGACAATAACGTTCTTGATTCCCATATTTGGTCTTAATAAAGATGACAATGTAAGAGTTAAATTATCATTAATTGTCATTAGGATGTTGGCATGTGATGTGTTAAATGACATGTACTCCTTATCTGATTAAGATTCTTTCCTTAGCAAACTAGGGTTTTCTCGTGGCTCATACTTCTTAAGCTGAGATGCTTGAGCAATATCTATGCAGTTTTAATTATTATTACTTGATTACAACTCAAATTACTTTTCTATGTGTATTAAAAGCTTTTTCAACAACAATTTGTGGCTCAGATGAGGCCGGCATATGAACAAATTGTCTCCCACGTCAAAGATGAGCCGAAAGGATGAGGATGTAGTTCCCCTAAGAAAATACCTCTCATTAGTTATGGATCTACTCCTAGAATTTAATGAGACTTAATTGAAAATATCAAGAAATAATCCTTCAATGATGTCTTATCATTTTAATGAATACTGCAAAGGTGAGAGGAATCCTTGATTCGTGAATAATTACTCCAGAAATACCTTAATAAAGCTCATCAAATATATGAATGCTACCTCTGGGAGTGAATAAATCACTTTAGCCTGAAGGAATAGGTCATAAGCTTTAGGATAATGCTAAATTTAGGGAGAATGTTATACTTGGATTAAAGATTAAAGTTAGGGAACTAATCTACATCTTAATATAACCTTCTTATTCCACCGGAAGGAGGTAAGGAGGAGATTTGCTCCTATTTGTCATCAATTTATTTTTTGAAGTTTTCACATATACTTTCTCGTTAAACCTTTCAATGGGAGAATCTTCTTTCATACTTGAGCAACCTTTTATTTTCATTGCTGATAACTTAGGATTCTTGTGTAGGACATTAATTAAACTAAAATTTTAGTCTTATGTTGAAAATAATAGGCTAGAGTTTTTCCTTCTTTGAGTTTTCCTCGTTCCCTGTGAGATTGATAATATGATTCAAACCCAATACTAATAATATGCCACATATACTTGCATGAGCAACCCATGCTTCATAACACTTGATGTGTGTCATTGTATCCCTTATTAATTTGTTATATCATTTTAAAACTTTCTTTTTGGTATCTAATTCGTGCCTCCTATAAGAAGAATGATTTTATTGGAGGATCGGATTCCAACTCCTTACTTCTAATGTCTATCATAATGAGAGTCGCTATTGAATGACATGACATCCATTTCCATTTGACATTTGATTCTTGTTATTTACAGTTCACCCTTTCTTACTGTAAACATCAACATTTACAAACTTCATCAAAATCTCAAGAAACTATTCTCACATCACAAATCCTTACATTAAAGTGTAAGCTAGTCTTCTTCAATTAGACATGGACAAAATTTTGAGATTCTTGACGTTGTCAAATAAAATAATTTGAACCGTGATAATTTTTTTTACAACATAAAATAAATTTAAATAAACACCCCCTAATTCTTATGCATTTTTCTATTTAACATATGAGATTTGATATTTATATAACAACCAAAATTTCAATATCTCATGCAATTATCACTAATATTAAAAATTTTAAAGTAAAGTGCACATTTTTTTCATATATTTTAATGATATCAAGACATTAAAGTGCTAGCTAACTAAATTTTAAAGTTTATGGTCAGATATGTAGGTACATAATAAATGTATTTTATGTATGTAAATCCCCCCAAACAAAAGTATTTTTTGAGTGTTCTTTGCAGTTTTTCTAATTTTAGAATAATCTTTATACAAGACTAATATTTTGAATATCTCTACTGCCCAAACATACAACAAATATAAGTATGTTGGAAAGAAAAAGGATTTTAAGAAAATGAATAGAAATAATGTAAGAGGATTCTCATAAAATCAATATCTTATGTTGCGATAAATAAAATAAATTAAAATTCAGATCTAGAAACTTGGCCACCCCCTTAAGAAAAAGAGAAATTAATAGTGATGATGATTTATATAATTATTATTTTAGATAAACAATATTATTTTGTGACGAGTAAGTAAGGGACTTCGCTTTGAAACATGAGAGTTTAAAAATAAGAAAAATTGTAAGGCTGCACAAGAGAGTTATGCTCCATCATGTTAATGCAACATCGACAGAGGAGTCTCACTAACTACATGTCCACACGATGTAAAGTTGATAGTCTTAATTTAAGAGTGAGTGCACAAAATAAGTTCTCTTAATGAGAATGACACTCGACAATGAGTACTATGGATGGGTAGCAAATTAGTATGTACAAATATTTTAGAGTCTTTTGAGATATTAGTTGGTGAATATTCAGAATTTAAGGTTATTCTTATTGAAGTGTAATATAAATTTAACACAATTAAATTTTAAGAATTTACTTTTTTAATGATAGTTGTAGCTAAATTTGGGCCGTATTGATATGACCAATGATGTATGCAATAAGTAAGACAAATAAAACTTCATTGGGTAGACTTCGATGAGAGTAGCAACCTATGATGAAAAAGCGGCCCCTCAAGGGTTCGCTAAAGAAGGCATCAATAAGATCAAGAAGGCATCAATAAGATCAAAGATATCTGTGGGAAGAGAAGATGATGATGGAGGTCAAGGATGCAACGGGAGAGTTCATTGGTAAGGGGTTAACATTATTCACAATGTGTGAAGGAGTAAAAGACATGATAATGGGATCTTGTTGAGTGATACATCCATGATATCAACAAAGTGTTAATAATGAGAGAATGTCACATGATTTTACTTAGAGAGACGTTGATGATGACAACAGTATGTGAAGGAGAAGAAGATGCAATGAAAACACATCATAAAGAAGAAGAGGAGGCAGAGCCGAGCCTTGGTGCATTTAAAAATCACCCAATTTGAGAGATTTAAAAATACATCTATAATTTTACAGAATTCTTTTTTTAACTTGCTCCAAATCTGTCTTATTAGTCTACCCCTTCCACCTGATCCTCTTTAAAATGCTCGGGCATCTCCGTTCAGCAATTCACAACCCTGCAACAATTCCCTGCGCCAAATGGCTTCCTTCGCTTTCCAACTCCTCCTCCTCCTCCTCCTCCTCCCACCCTTCCTCACCCTCTCCTTCGACTTCGATGAAGCCACCATCCTCGACATCCAGTCCGCCTTCAAGGATGGCAATCTCACCTCCCTGCAGCTCGTCCAACACTACTTAGATCAAATCAATGTCTTTAACCCGCACCTACGCGCCGTCTTAGAAGTTAACCCGGATGCTCTCGCCGCCGCAACTCTCGCCGACGAGCAACGCAAAAACGCCGACTTTCTCGGCCCTCTTCACGGCATCCCCGTCCTCCTCAAAGACAGCATTGCCACTCGCGACCGTCTGAACACCACCGCCGGCTCCTTCGCTCTCCTAGGCTCCGTCGTCCCCCGCGATGCTGGTGTCGTCGACCGCCTCCGTCGCGGCGGCGCTATCATCCTCGGAAAAGCTACTATGAGCGAGTGGGCTAATTCCCGGTCATTTAACTGCCCAAACGGGTGGTGCGCGCGAAGCGGGCAGGCGCAGAACCCATACGCACCGACCGAAGGTCCGTGCGGCTCGAGCAGCGGGCCAGCGATCGCCGTAGCGGCTAATTTGGTGGCAGTTTCGATTGGTACGGAGACTGTTGGGTCGATCTTGTGCCCGGCGGCGAAGAACTCGGTTGTGGGGATTAAGCCTAGCGTTGGGCTTACGAGCAGGGCGGGGGTGGTGCCAATTTCGCCGTTACTGGACACGGTGGGGCCGATGGGGAGAACGGTGACCGATGCGGTGATATTGTTGGATGCCATTGTGGGGTTTGATCCGCTGGACGCTCCGGCGACTTCGGCGGCGGCGCAGTTCATACCGAGTGGTGGATTCCGGCGATTCTTGAACGTGGATGGGTTGAACGGGAAGAGAGTGGGGATTTTAGCCACTTATTTTACTTTCGCTGAAGGGTCCGCGGAATCCTCTGCATTTGCTGAGCATTTTGAAGCCATGAGGTTAGTAATTCAACAAAACAACTTATTTTTTTCCTTATGTTTTTATTTCCTTAGTTTTTGGGATTTATATTTTATTTATTGCTTAAAATATAAGAGATTACATGGTTGTCATTTAAATTTTGTTTTTTTTATATATATAGCATTGAAAATATTAAAATAAAATAAAAAATAATGCCTACAATGATGTCTCTGTTATTGTAATTCTTCGTGAGCTTTGATCTCATCGTCGTTTTGTCTTATTTTAGTTGACCTCTTTCTAATCAAAATTAGCCATTTTTAGCAAGTATTTGATTTTAATTTGTCTATCCAGGAAAAAATATTTTGTCCGGACATCTGTACGTCCGGACGATCAATCACCGACGACCACGTCACTTGCCAATGACGTGTTTAATGACATGGCCGCCAATAATTGACACTTCTATCTTCTGTATACTATCGCTATACTGTGTATACACGTTCATATGCACATACGGATGACTGCATATAATATTTTTTCTTAGTTCTAACAACATTGGTCATAAATTATGTTAGTTATGACTATAACTAGTGATTTAGTTATGTCCTCCAATCCAAATGTATTTGTCAGCTTATGAATGAAATCCATGCTTATTTTTATGACCACAACCAAAAAAATATATGAAATCATTTTGCTAATTTCTTTCACATTCATACATTCAATTCCAACTGCAATTATTCCATCAGTTTGCATGGCTTACATAGATAAATTTTGCAGGCAAAAAGGAGCAACGGTAGTAGAGAATCTTAGACTGCCGAATGTGAAATTCATGCAGAAGGAGTTGGAAGATGGACAGGCGACGCAGCTCTTAGCTTCTTTCAAGGTCTCCATAAATGCTTATCTCGCAAATCTCGTAGACTCCCCCGTCAGATCACTTCGAGATATTATTGACTTCAACAACAACCACACAATTCAGGTGATAAATATTAACAACTTAAATTTTCATAATCATAATTAATATTATAAAGTGCGTCATATTAGGGGTGTAAATGAGTCAAGTTCGAGCGAGCCGGGGCTCGGCTCATTTTCGACTCATTGAAAAAATTTTATTGTATTTTTTGATATATCTAGTCACGTAGATGTTAAGGGTAGAGGTAAGATTTAAACTTTATTATTTATATTAAAATATTCATTTAAATTGAATTTAATATATTTTTTTTAATTAATACTTTATTTAATTATAATCAATTATATTATTTAAAAATAATACTCATCAATTAATATATATATATCTATATTAATTATGTTGAGCCAAAATAAGTTGGACACGAAAGAACAAAGCTCGATTCATGTTCGGCTTGTTATATATCGAACGCAAACAAAAGTTGTTCTTATTCGGCTATTTTACTTGGCAAATAAAATGAACATGAGCTACTTAACAAGCTAAAATACGAGCTTTTCGTTAACAATGAGACTTGTTGACAGCCCAACATCTTCAATATGTATGTAAATTTTCCTTTTGTGTATTTTATAACAGGAAAGGATAACAGATTTTGGCCAAGATATCTTCTTGGCGGCCGAACAAACAAATGGGCTTGGCGAAGAAGAGGAGACAGCAGGCAAAAAGATCGATCAACTCTCAAAAGATGGACTCGAGAGGCTGATGAAGGA
Source organism: Phalaenopsis aphrodite (assembly GCA_003013225.1). Lineage (NCBI taxonomy): Eukaryota > Viridiplantae > Streptophyta > Magnoliopsida > Asparagales > Orchidaceae > Phalaenopsis > Phalaenopsis aphrodite. The sequence goes on from NEWO01000028.1 coordinate 1,610,155, forward strand.
CAGAAGATTGGATGCTATAGTTTTCCCTGACGCTCTGGCATCAAATTTTGTGGCCATTGGCGGATTTCCGGCTATAAGCGTGCCGGCGGGCTACAGCAGCTCCGGCGTTCCTTTCGGCATTTGCTTCAGCGGATTGAAAGGATCGGATCAAAAGTTGATAGAGATTGCTTACGCTTTTGAACAGGCTACGAAAGTCCGAAAGCCACCAATTTTAACCGCATGATGTGCATCAAATCATCTCCGAGACAAAACAGAACCCAAAAAAGAAAAAGTTTTTATCTTCAAAAACATTGGATCATGATGTATGAAGATGCTTTCTCATGTTTTTGTTTTGAATGTATAGTGACTAATCATTAGAATGATGATGTTCCGGTCGCATGAAATGTAAGGGTGGCGTGTTTAGATCATCACTGTTGCCAAGATGTGTTTCCTTGGTCACCGTTGTCAGGATACGGCTGTTTCAGCGTGACATGTACGTAAATGTAGACTAGTAACTGAGTCTAAGACTTCAAGAAATAAAATTGCAGGTCTTAAGCATTACTGGATATGAATGAATATAAAGAGAAATCAAGCATATATTTTGATGAAAATGATTAATAAATTCATAGCTTGTGAATAGGGGTGTAAAGGAGCCGAGTGCAAGTGAGCCAAGGCTTAGCTCATTTTCGCCTCATAAAAAAATATCAATTTTTGTGTTTGGTTCGTTTATATTTCGAACATAGAAAATATGTTTGTGTTTAACTCATTTTCTTAGCGAGTCGAACACAAGCTGTTCACTAACAAAGAGAGGTTTTGACAACCCTAATCACGCAGACGTAGATATTAAGGGTTGGGGCAAGATTTAAATTATATTGTTTATATTAAAATATAATTTAAATATGATTTAATATATCCCTATTCTATTTTTTAATTAATAATTTTATTGGATTATAAATCTTTCTAGCCTAATAGTCAATTAAAATTTTTAAAAATACAAATCATAATTATATATATCTAAAATTAGTGAGTTTGACATTTTAATTTAACAAACGAATCAAATAGAGCTCCTTAACGAGCCTGACACGAGCTGTTCGCGAACAACGAACCGTCATGACAGCCCTACTTGTAAAATTTAGACCGCCAAAAGGCATACATGACAACTGACTATTATTAATAAATACTGCCGGCTGGGACAAATCTTTGGCAATCCGTCCTTGGTGGATTTTTGTCATTAATATACGTAACGGATACCTATATGCTCATCACTAAGAAAATTTATCTATAAAGGCATACTGTAATATGCCTGAAAAAATAAGAAATAGGACAGTACATAAATACAAATCTATTTATAAGAATCAACTAAGGAAAAGTTTATCTAGTACAAAGCAAACTCCAAATAAAAAAAGGAAGGGACACCAAAAGAGGTATTCGCCCCAAATTTCAAGTACTTTGGTCTTTTGGTTCGATGGAGTTTCAAAGGTAGATTGCTTTTTGTTGTTTAAATATTTTTTTCTTGATTGGCATGCATGGTTTAATTCAATTATAGGATCAAGATTAGCAATGCATTTAATCCCATGATTAATTATATCATTATCTATGTATAAATAACACTCAATTAAGTATGTTATATATGCTCTCGAGAAAAAAAATCATCATTGGAGAAGAAATAAAAGGATGAAAATGATAAACATGGACAGGATCACGTGATTTGATTATCTCAAACTAAAATATTATTGCAAATGTTAAAGTACTTTATTTCATAACTTCTAGGGTGTTGGGTAAATACCTATTGATTGTTTTGTTTTAAAAATTCTAGACAAACTAGGGTGAATTCATGCTTGGGATACATTTCATTCACTGTAGGAAAAGGCGATGTAAGCGACGACATTATCAACAGCATCGTGTGTTTCACTAATATTGGCTTAATTTTTCGCAGGCGTGTTGATAGATATTTAATCTTTAACCTTTCTGACGGCATTACTACTGTCTGGTCCGTTGAATTTTTTTAAGAAAAATATTCAGACGGTTTCTTTAGTTGTACCGAAGTTGTTAGCCATCAGTTGCTTTCTAAACTAAAACTGACGGTTATCTACCGTAATTAAACTGTCATAACTTATTCATTATACCGTCTAAATCCTCATTCATCCTATCTCTCGCGATACTCTTCCCTCTCTCCCAGTTTTGCTCTAAATCCCTCCACCCTCCCGCAACGCTCTTCCTCCTCTCCCAACGACGGTCCCCCTCTCCCGGCGACGCCTCTCCTCTCCCATTGACATTCCTCCTCTCGCGACTCACAACTTCGACTCTGACCGCCTAACCTAGGGGATCACAGCTTGCAGAGACCACTGAAACCTTCATCCATCCGCTCCACCCCTACATAAACTATTGATTAAGGTAAACTCTAAACCCTAGTGAACACTCTATTCTTCCTCTTTGCTCATTCCTCTGCCTCTACAGAAACCAACATAAACTTTTTTTTCTACGATCACCATTCGAGCTAGCTAGGAGTTGGAAGCTAGATTACCAATGAGCAATGTTGACCGTAGTTAGGGGTGTAAACGAGCCGAGCAGGAGCGAGCCCAGGCTCAGCTCGTGTTCGGAT
>NEWO01000028.1:1621850-1687785 GCA_003013225.1 Phalaenopsis aphrodite
AAATTTAGATATTAGATAATAACAAACAAAATATCAATTCCTTAATAATAAACCTGAAGTCTTGACTCAACTTGAGCCTTACTCTTTCCATAAATAAGGCATGGAAGTAAAGCAAGGGGCGAGCAACCATAGCTCAGTAGGCTACCCAAAATCTATTACAGTTTTTAATATGAAATCATAGACATTTTTTTAAAGCAAATAAGATAAAACATCATATATGGTATATATCACAATACTCGTACAAGAAATTGTAACTATAGTAAGCATATGTTGAGTAACAGTAATAACAACCTGATATTAAAAAAGTAGTAAAATAACAAAAAAATAAAAATTTATTTCTTTATCTGAATTATTTTTTGATTTTTCCTTTCACCTCTTTTACCTCTATTCCACTAATATCTCCACTTATTTGTATTTCTCCTATGCTCTTTTTTACTCCACATTCACTTATACCTCTACTTGTTTACAACTATTCAGACGTATCAAACTTGAGGATGGATAACTATATAGGTGTTTAAGTCCACTTGATTTCACGTAACATACAACCACCCAACCATAAGCAGCTACACTTCTCCCTTATGTATCATTTTTGCATATATTTTTGATACAAAATCATATAAATGCTACGAATTTTGACATGAACAAATATCACAATATGCTGCAGAAATCGAAACAAACCAGTAGATACATCATAATAAAATTTGCTAGAAAAGTAAATTTGTTTCTAGCAAATTTGTACATAACATTAATCACAATTCACTAAAACTACTTCTATGATAATGCCCACATTAATTTCTAAGCATTTATTATTTTGCAAAAAACTATTTAACGAGTTTAATATACTTGTTAAAACACATAAAATATTAAATACCACAAAATATCGAATGAAAATTGAGTATTTATGTGTAAATTTATCTAATACGATCTAACTTACAACATATAAAATATTGCACGGTGAGAAGCTTGTAAATCTTCGTAGATGTGAGTTTGTATGAAATTTTACAACGTAAAATGCCAAAACATTATGAAAAGGCAATGAAACAATCTTCAAAAATGATCCTAGAAGTGGGTTTGTAATATATATATATAAGTACTAAGGGAGGACGTAATTAATGTAATTATTTGATTTGTTATTTATGTACTTGTAATTATTTTAAAATATTTTATATCTTCAAACATAAGTCTCCAAAAATATAAAAAATAGGTAATAAATAAAAAATAATAATGCGCTAAACATTAGTGAAATAGTTTGAAAAATGGATACTAGATGGTTCCAAAAAGCTCACTCGTACGAGAAAACATAAACATCTTAGAAAAGACATATCCATCAAGAAAAAAATTATTTTCTAACTAATGGTACTATTAAAAAACATTAAAAATATGCTTAGAATATAATCAAGCGTGTTCTACATCTGGTGAAGAGGTTTATAAATTTAATATGAAACAAAACTGCATATATTTTTTGAATATAATATAGTAAATTTTTAAATATAAAATTTGACCATACCAATACAAAAATTGACAAATAAATCAAGCATAAAATTAACTCTGAGAAATTTGAAATAATTAGTAAACATTAAATAAACATGTAAGGCTTACCAGATCTTAAATCAAATCACAACTGGTGTACACATCTACTATTGAAACAGACGTCACATTCTCCTCACCTTAGAAAAATATCACCCTCGACATTCAAAATTGCTAACAATCAACGAAATATGGATAACATTGTCTCATATGAACCTTATTTTCCCATATGACTTCCCATTCTGATCCATGTTTCCATTAAACTTTAATAATATGGATATGTTTGCTCATAATTGTCTCACAACAAAGGGCAAAATATTCTTATATTACTTTCTATATGTACAATTAGGATGTATCTCAATCTCATCATCAATAATGCTGATTAACATTTAAAAATTAATTTTCTTAACATAGGTACATGAAACACTTCATGCACATATGATATATGATATGCTAGTAATAATCAATAAATAGAATTACCAACCCTACCAATCACTTTTAAATGCCCAATAAATCTCAGACTCAACTTACCCATTATACAAAATCTAATCACCCCCTTCATTGGACTAAGTTTAAAAAAGATAAAATCTCTCGCATGAAACTTAATAGCTGATACTTCTTCCATGTGTTACTATACACTGGGGCTCACACAAGTGCACGTGTCATATCGGTAATATCAGATTTCAGAGTCCAAAATGTTGATCCCACAGAGAATGAGGTAACTCGAAATAGGAAAAGCTCTAGCTTATTGATTTTAGTCCTAGCCAGAATAGTTAAAATTGTTTATGTTCAATAATCTAACCTACTGTGTCTCAACAAATAGCAAATTTAAACCCTACACAAGTAATCATACTTAACGTGGTTTGAATTTATGAATATCAAGTTCTAAAATTACCCACCCTTGTAATGATGTGAGTATAAGAAATGTAAAGTGCAAATAATATATTATGTTAGTGACAAATATGAACAAGACTCTTCTTTACCCTCTCTTGAGTGCATAAAGAAGATTAGTTAAAATGACTTTAATTTCTTAAATCCCCTAATTAAGACGTTAAAGTATATTTTCCCTACATTTGCATCTCTCTACATGGCATATCAACCTATACACCATAGTTCAGTGTGACTAGCCTAGTTGATTCTACCATAACTCTCTCGAGTATGATGGTTCATAACACATTTTAATATCTTACTTGACCAAAATGAAAAGTAAATGAAGATCTGAAGGTTAATCATCTCATTTGATAATTAAAAATAATTTAAAAGCACATTTCTGTCCTATACTTCCTACTTAATTATCACAAGATAGGTTAAAAAAATCTACTTAAGAAGCATGAGAAAGACACCACATAGATTCATTGAAACAAGAGAAATTCACTACCCAAACACTTACAAATAAAATACAACAATACAGACAAATATAACTTATCTTCTTCTCCTTTTCAATGACCTGACGGTGCTTAACACGACTTTAGAACCTGGGCTGCTGCTTCTAAAGGCTCTCCCTATTCTCTGTGCTAGAAGAAAAAGAAGTATTCTACAACAAGCCAACCGTCAAAATAACCAATGCTCATCAATCCCTCAACATTCATCAATCCATTTAAGTCCCTGATACATGGTCGTATATAGACTCTTACATAACATAAAAATCACTCCACATCCTCTTACACAAATTCCCATGACAGGCTTTCTGTACTGCCAAAACTGCTCCAGGCAGCTAATGGGCACAAATCTCTGTGTGTGTTGTAGAAGGCATGGTCTCCTAAGAACACATGTGTTTGGCTTATAGGCGTTAGTCCTCAACATGCTCATTTGCTCTAAGTCTCCTCAATGTTTCCTCACTTTATTTACCTTTTATACTAGCAAGAAAAATAATCTCTTCCATAAGAATGTGTAAATCATAAAGAAATATTAGCATAATTATCTACACATCAACTATTTGATGCTTGGGGTCATAATGCTTCTGCTTCTTATCTTGTGCTACTTTCAATATATCTTGGATTAGTCTGATACTTTCAGTGGTATCATCTACAAACTTAGAACCCTTGAATCTTCTCTTAACCACCTCTGTTTAAGATAAAAATGTTCTGCATCATCTACCATATTGTGCATCATATGTTGTATTACAAATATTTGACTAAAAACTAATATTATAGTCAAACTAAATTAAAAAAAAATGATCCTTCTAGCTACCTCCAATATCAAGTGCACGTAACCTTAATAAATCTTTCAACACTAGAGCAATCATCTTAGACTAACTATCTGTCTGTAGGTAAAAAGTTTTACTAAAGTTTAACATAGTTCTCGTACCTTACTGGATACCTTTTTAAAAATTGAAAATAAATCTATTATTATAATAAGAAGTAATAAACTTCAGTTTACCATGTAGTCTTATAATTTCACATATTTTTAATTATGTTAGGGTCTCCATTTACTATGTATATCTCATATAGTGAATATATATATAATTCATCAACCAGTTAATCACCACCCATATTGCATCATGACCTGCCTAAACCTTAAACAATACATAGTAAAATCTATAGTGACCTCCTCCCACTTCCACTCAGAAATAGGCAAATTTTGCACTAAAATAGTAGGATTTGAAGCCATACTTTTACCGTTTGACATGTCTCACATCTCAAAATTATCTTTACCAACTCATTTTTCAACCTAGCCCTCCAAAATAAAAAGCCTCAAGTATTGTCCAATTTCTCAAATCACCACTAACAAGAACCTAAAGTTGATTCCCACAAGTCAATATCCCATGATCATCCACATATAGCTCAAGTCTCCTCCCTAACTAAATTTGATCAACTAATTTGGCATTCTCATTATCTAGCCTCCGAGCTTCCTTAATCCTCTCATGCAAAGAAGCTGGAATAATCATCTATGAAACTACCGCATTCACATCATCTGAATTAATAACTTATAACTCTGACCTCTCCATTTCTCATATTAGAGTCTCATCATATGTAATCATGCAAGCTACTACACCAACAAGCTTCAAATAGAGTTTGATTGGGGCATGCAGGGGTTCATTTGAAAGGTTTCAACAATTCAGACACATCGAGCAGTCAATTTTGATAAAATGCTTTGTTGAAAAAATTTATGTATGACCATATTTCATATATGAAAACAACAAAAAAAATTACATCAAAATTGCGCATAAGCATTATAAAATTGTTCTGCGTATTTTTCTTATGTGATAATGAACACTATGCAATTTACAAAATAAAATTATGATCACTAATTTGGTCTGTGAAAAAATATAATAATTTTGGGGTGGAAGGGCACTATTCATGCGTGAAATTTTGAAGTAAAAATTTTTTCATACAAATTATGTTATAAAATCAACAAACATGTTTGCTTAGTCTTTATATGTAATAATAAACAATATGCAACTTTTAGACTGGAGTTTTCAGTTCTACAATGATCTATAGAGAAAATTATAATTTAAGTGTGCATGTTGGTTTAAGTGATTTTTATAGCTAATGTTAGGGTTTATTTGAAGTTGGTTATGTTTGGTTCTATTTAAATTGGTTGAATTTAGTTTTTGTTCATTTATATTTTAATTTTAGGTTAAATTATGATTAGTTCAAGTTTCAATTCAAGTAGAGTTTGACTTATAGCTTATACGAGCTTAATTCAATCATCTGGTAATACTTTGAGGGAGGTCGTATATCCTGATGAGATTGGTTTTAAGCCAATGGAAATTGTTGAACAAAAACTAAGGTCAACATACTATTGTAGTACTAGAACATATTTCATTTTAACTATCTAAATGACCATTTTAGATATAAATTAAGCACAAAAGATTAAAATATTAATGTGCTACTATAAAAAAATTATTGACAATTTAAGGAAGCCACTAAATTGCATAGATTATCAATTAAAGGAATTAAGATACTTATTTCCTACTCATTTGAAGAAAACCAAGAAATAATAATTAAAATCCAAGGAAAAAAATTACACAAATGAAATACAATCAAACCAAAAAATATTCTCCTTTCGCACCACTTTGAATTTTCTTCTTACAATGAATATCACTTTGTTTTACTTCTACACACATAAAAGAAAGTAGAAACACTCACTAAACACGTTAGAACACTAACACACATAAACATTTTTCAATTCTCATTTCTATCTAAATGATTGATGAAGCAAAAACCACCTCGGGAGGCTGGTTTGGCTTCATATCCTTCTAGCATAAAAATATGCGAAAGAAATGTCACAAACCATAATCCTACGAGAAGGTGTGGCTAGGTGATGCATTGTGGCACTTAGGCACTAGGCTTTAGCGTCTCTATGTCTGGTGCTCTATCTTTGGGCATCTTGGCACATAAAATTGGTCCATGTGCATTGATTTCTCTAGCTTCTAACACATGGGCGCTTAGGACTGGCACTTGGGCACTAGAACTGCCAAGAAGGTATCTGGGACTAGTAAGGCCCATCTGGAACTGGCAAGGGGGCACCCAGGCAGCCCTTAGGCACTTCATTTCAGCTCTTTTGCTCCCCAAGTTGCCTATATTTTAACAAAAATATATTATGAAGGAAAATTTATGATGACATTATTTATAAATACAAGAAATACCTAAAATAAACATATATTTTATCAATTGTTTGTAAACATGATGCAATATTATGAAGATTATCATCATTGTACCTTTTCATCTATTGTATAATCAAACTGGTGTTGAAGGTGGATTTCTGACATTTGTTGCTTGCTCAAAGGCATATGCTATCTCAATCAATATGGCATCTGAACCTTTTAATCCAGCAAAAGAAATGCCGAAGGGTTCACCAATGCTATTATATCCAGCTGGAACACTGATGATTGGAAAGGCGCCAATGGACAGTGCGTTTGAAGCATAATGTTCAGGGAACAACACACCATCTAAATTTTTTTGTTTTATTAGATCCTCCATTCCCTCTTTAGAGAGTTGGGCCATTTTTTTTATTGCCTTCTTCTCTGCTACACCTATCCCATTTGTTTTTTGTGATGCTAAAAAAACTATTTGTCCATATTCATCCATGTTTTCCTACATGGAATGGTAATGAAAATATTAAGTTAATTAAGTGGCTTCCAAGCCAAATACATGCATGGTGATTAGAATGAAATTTATGGGGCAATTATAAATTACCTCAATTGGATGATTATTGTTAAAGGCTATGACATCTGCGAGAGATCGTACAGAGGAAGACGCAAGATCTTTGAGGTAGGCATTCAGTGAAAGCTTGAATTCCGCCAATAATAAAATGATTTCGCCATTTGCAGTAAGATTTGACATAAGTTCTGCATTCCTCATTTTAAGATTATCCACTAAGATAGCACCTTTTAATCTATCACACGATAATAGAAATTTATATTAATTTTGAATTTAAATTTGTTAAGATTTTCATATATAGTTACTTTGTGTTTGACTCTTTTATTTATCCACACGACTCTTCCTTTAATTTAAGAAGGTTTAACAAACTATTCTAAGGAATTGTCCAACCCTCGAAAACAATGTCCTTCATAGTTGAACTGAATATAAATGCACCATTCCTACTCTTATGTTACATTATTTTATTAGACGATTTTTTTAATGTTAAAAATATATAAGATGTTTTTATTTTATGCGTCTTCAATTTACTATCAAGATTTGAATTCATATCAAAGATCTCTATTAGTTCAATTAAAATTGATGCTAGACAATGAAATTAATGGAATAATAGTTTCTGATGAAAAGTATTTGTAATTTTCTTGTTCTACAGAAGATATCTTAAATAGTTTATCAAACAATACTTTGCTCTATTTATAAATGAGTTTCTTAGAATTTTTTTTCCTTAGTAGACTCTTTCTATTTGTATCCATATGCATAAATGTCTTGATTCATAGATTTGTCATTTTAGTCTAAGAACATAACATCATTTCTTGAAACTCCTTTCTCAGATTTGATAAACGATCTGAAATGCATAAATAAGAAGATTACTTTAATAATCTATTGTTAACGGGGAGAAAAGTTAATCACCTCATGGTTTGAAAATGTGCAGCAAATGTATTAGCCTCCATGGATCCCATTGAGTACATGTCAAAGTAGGGATGACGTAAAATCCCAATTCTCTTCCCCTTCAGCCCGTCCTCTTTTAAGGACTTACAGAATCCGCCCTCTGGAATAAACTTCTTCGCAGCCTTGGTCGCCTCAGCATCTAGTGGATCGAATCCCACTATCACATCCAAAAGTGCCACTGCATCTGCCACCGTTCGTGCCATTGGCCCAATGGTTTGTAGCCTCGGGGAGATAGGAACCATCCCCGATCGACTCGTTAGCCCAACAGTGGGCTTGATGCCCACCACCGAGTTTACCACTGCAGGGCACGTGATAGCGCCATCCAAATCCGTTGCAAGCGAAACGGTCACAAGGTTTGCAGCCACTGCAATGGCAGAACCGCTGCTGGTCCCACATGGATTTTTTGTCTTAGAGTAAGGATTTCGGGCTTGGCCCCCTCGTGGACTCCACCCATGGGGTGGCACTTGTGATCTAAAATTGTCCCACTCGCTCATGCTTGCTTTGCCTAGAATTATGGCCCCGGCCATTCGGAGGCGTTGGATGACACCAGCGTCTCGGGGCACGATGGAGCCGAGAAGAGCGAAGGATCCGGAGGTGGTGTTGAGTTTGTCGTGGGTGTTTATGTTGTCCTTGACGAGAACAGGGATGCCGTGCAGAGGGCTGAGATGGTTTTGGGCGTTGCGCTGAATGTCGGCTTTGGCTGCATCATCGAGTGCATCCGGGTTAATCTCAATGACAGCATTGAGGTGGGGATTGAGAGTAGTTATTCGGTCGAGGTAGTACTGAACAAGCTGGCAGGAAGTCAGTCGGCCGTCATTGAAAGCGGCTTGGATGTCGGAGATAGTGGCCTCTTCGAAAAGGAATGAATTTTCTGCTGGCAGCAAACTTTAAGCCAACAAAGTAATTATTCAGCACTCATTTTTATTGCTAGAATCTAGAAAAAAAATTGTTTTTAAATAACTTTTCTACATTAAACCATCAGCTAAGCAAAAAAAAATAAAACTTTTCTTTTCTTAAGAAAAAAAAAACATAAAATTTGTGTTTGTGCAGTAGGATAGATAAGAAAATCAACAATAAATTTAAAAGAGAATAATGTCCACACATGAGAGTAGCCAACCAACCTGTTCTCCATCCTTCTTCGCCATGAGTGCTTAGAAGTGCTACCGGTGGTTAGACCACATGCAGCGAAAGTTAGAAGCAGAAGAAGGGAGACATTAATGGCGGACGTCATGGATGCAGCCTTAGTGCGTACAAACATCAAAGCGGTGAAATATTACAACACCAGTGAATATTGACGCTTTTTATAAGACAAAGAAAGCATTTTCAATACATTTCTGAACTTTCTTCCAGCTGGTATTGATGTCATCGAGTGACCTTTTCATCTGTTAGTTTTAATTCTGCTACCATTTGGATCCGAAGTTCTCCATGAAAAAAAAAAAAAGCTTTTTAATTTAAAAATTTAAGAACAGAAGGATCAGCTCCAAGAGAAGGAGAAGAAAACGCAGGTTTTGTAAGGTACCAGAAATCGCTTAGATTTGTTTAGTTGATATAAATGAATATTTTTTACAACATAAAATCAACAATCGAAATTATTTAATTCAGGAATGAGAGATGAATAGTTAGTTAATTGCTAGAGAATGTCGCAGATATAAGGATAGTGACCACAAGGCTACAAAGAGAGCTGACGCACTAAAAGCCAGCTACAAGACGCAACAGGGGAAGTACACGACAGGCTTCTTAATGCTGATTTCGACTGTATTAATTATATAAGTAGATGGATAGAAAGATAGATTAAAAATATTAATATTGCACAAAAGTTGTTCTGAACATTTTATATATCTAAAATAGAAATTTATGAATTATTGCATTAATTTAAATTTCATTAGAAGTGGGTGCATAAACACCGTAGAACAAATAATGATTTATGAAAATATAGCATTCGGCATTCACATCGAAGGAATGGAAGCACTTGGTTGAGTACTTGAATTTTTATCTCATCTAAAAAATGAAATCGCAGAACTAATCCAACCAATTCAACTTTTTTACTTGGGTTGAAAGTGGGATTTTATGGTCTTTCATAAATCCATGTCAATATAAATTTTTTTTATTTAATTTTTTAGATTAGAATAAATATAGTTTTGCTCCCTTGAGCAATTTGTTTTGACCAAACTATCATCCACACACACACACACACATATATATATACACATACATAAATATTATACGAGCCTCCAGCTACTCTTAATGTGTCTAATAATTTGAGTACCACTTTCTTAAGTCCAATTGTGCTAGAGGGAATTTGAACCCTCAACTTGAGGGGTCTCATAGTGTTGATTTTCGCTTAAGACGACAGTTATTTTGGCGCAGTTACATTGAGATGGTGCACAACTAGAATTTGACAAGACACCTTTATTGTGGATGTCATAGGAGATGCGATGCAAATATCAAATGGCCTTTTCTCAAATTCTTCGTTTTCTATCAAATAAAATTTTATAAGTTATTTTGATGGAGAAGGTAGCCACTATATTATGGCTAAAAGTGGAATAATTGTACATGACAAAATATCACACTATTACATTGAATATAAAATCTTACTTACATTTTATTAGGATGGTTGACACGCTTCCCTTGTAGATCACTTACTGTATTTATAAAATTTATCGCTGATTTAGAGGTCATAGAGCTTAAGTATGACAAAGAAAAGGTGTTTCCTAATATTTTTGTTGCATTCATCAAATTCAATATTTTTAGATACCATCTTCTATGGTCATGAAGACACTTAATCTAGATACAATTAATAATGCTTACTCTCTAAAAAGAAGATGAATAATTGGTGGATGAATTTGTTGCTCATGAAGAAAGCCTTGTTAATTGAAGGACTCAAGAAAAGAGTTTTGGAGATAATCATAAGGATGGATTAAAAGTTAAGGAAACAATAATATATATGACATTATAGGAAAAATCACTAAAATAGATGATTTTTACGTCAGAAAATATGTTGTAAATACCGACAATTTTGTGAATGCTTTTGATTTTGATTATTTATGGCAGCATAACTATAACATATATCAATGCTTATCAACAATATTTTATTTTCTAACTGTTTTTAATTATAGACGACGGAATAACCCGTTGGTTATAAGCAAATATTAACCTACAACTATAATACGTCGGTTAATATTTGAATCTGACATCTGGCACGGTTTTAACCAATGTATTTTATTATTGAGCAATGAGAATGGCGGTCGGTAAAAGTTCTAATAATTGACGCAATAAAAGTTGTTGATAGGCTATAGAAACTAATCCTATATCTCGCCCGAAATCTCCTTCCTCAAGGTTTTGCCCTAATCTCTCCTCTCAGCCCTCGTCTTCTCTACTCGAAGCCCCTATTTCGTCCAAAACCATCACCTTTTTCCCCAAAACCCTCGCGATACAGTCGTAATATGAGTTAGCTGGGAACGCATTGGTGGGATTGTGGCTTACAATGATCGAAAAACTCTCCTTTTTCTCTTAGTTTCACTCCGCTGCTACCCAATGAGACCAAGGAATGTAACTTGTTATCTTCATTTTTTTGTTTTCATTTTCTTTTACTATAAAGAATGCGTTTACCGTTTAGAATTTAGCAACTAGGAATTTTTTTAAATATTTTCCTATTTCAATTGAATTACATTTAGGACTGTGAATTTAGCTCGAACATCATTAATAGCTCAGTGATTGATTCAAATTTTAGCTCGAATCGAGAACAAATCGAAATAAACGAGCCGAGCTATGAACTAAAATTTTGGATCAAACTTTCTTAGCCAATTTTGAGACGACCCCAGCTCGGCTCAAAATCGGATGGTTAAGAACATATGGCTGTGAATTTAGCGATTTAGCTCGAATATCATTAATCGCTCAACAAATTGATTCAAATTTTGGCTCGGATCGAGATCAGATCAAAATAAACGAGCTGAGCTACGAGCCAAAAAATTTGGATCGAAATAATTTGTTGCAATTCCCATTTTGGCAATGCAAATTAGATTTTGAAATGAATTTTTATTTTGAAACTAACAACTTAGATTTCGATGTGAATTTTCATTCTATATGTTGAAATTAGACTTCACACTTAAGGATGCAGTGAAAGCTTTTACATCTTATAAAATTTCTCATGCTAATAACATATGTCCAGGTATACAGTCAATCATGTATGGGGTTTGCGACTGCAAGTATGCTTAGTGCTATTATTGGCTTTCCATTTCGAAAATAAAATGCGAGAAAAATAAACTTGTACAAGGTTTAGTATAGCTATGGTGATTGATAATATTAGATCTACTACAAGTCGGATCATTTTAGTAATATTAGTTCCATCAAAGATCACTATTGGTTGAACATTAGTTCTCAATTTGTTAGAATGACTCCCTCTAATATTATATGCTCATGCAGGTACATTATAATTCGTACGTACATATTTCTATCATATTTTGTCTTCAAGTAAAGAGTCAATCATAAACCCCCACAACTTTTAACTAGACTCTTAATGCATCATGTGAAAGTGATCTAGGAAGAGTTGTTGAGATGAGATAATTTGGTGAATAAGTGGTTTTACACTTGTATAAAAAATGTGAAAAAATTATACTTCAGAAATGCTTGTTGTATCTACAGTGACATCTAAGATTAGAAGAAAATGTGGATAAATATTCACCAATAATCAGTCAACCCTATCAACCTCAGTAGGTTGTTAACGTTCCGAGGTCTAAGCTATCTAAAATGTTCACTCCTTTTAAAGTACGTTAATTACTGTTAGGTTTCACCACTTTTTGTTACCAATCAGCTAGTTGAGCTACTAAAGTAATCAAGTACAATGTATTCAGTTGAATGCATTTTATAATGTATTTATTATTCTCATATTTGAAGCTATACATGAGTATTCAAACATTGAGATTATGGATAAAAATTAGGCCTTATCCGGATAGAAAATGGATCACCCAAAAGTTTTTGAATTGTGTAGAGGAATTTGTGATAGTTGCTTCTCAATTGTCGGTTTACCTAATTGAGGTAAGTTTTGGTGTCCAAGTTCAAACATAGAAATCGAACACATCTAATGCTCGATGAAGTGAAATATGTTATATAACATCGGCCAGATTACTACATTTGGACTTCACATGGGGAGGTTCATCGTACGACATTCAACTCCACTCCTTTGACGAGTGTTGACTTCAATTTTTGTTGTCGCGAGTGTAGGATATCCTCTTGAGTACTATGGAACATTGTTTGATGCAAGTGTTGATTCTCATAGTGCAAGACATTCATTTGAGACTTTAGTCTTCGCTTAGGAGAACATCGGTCGGCATTTTATTTGTTTGACTAGGTGAATAGATCTCGATCACCATATCACAAATGAAATTGGCTTAAATCAACTCTTCCATCGACGAATTTATCTATATGACCTTGGATGACCAAACAGACCATGTGAGCACATCCGAAACTTTGATTTTATCTAGAGAGAACACCCATTTTGTTATGAGTTTGCACATGAGCCAACAACACACAATTCAAGGATTTTAGATTAAAAAAAATTTAATAATAATAATAATAATAACAATAAAGGGGCTTTAAAAACTCATGTGCAACCCTTTCTCCCCAACCCCTCGAGTGCCTTAGCCTCCTATCTCGAGAAACCGAGCTGTCTTCCCGAATTTGCATGGGCTCCCTTGCCGCAAGCCTTGCCTAGTCGTCGACCTCACCTCACCTCCTATTTTTTCTTGGTTCTAGACCTCGGGGATGCCAAATTATCTATTTATGTGTCATCATATGATTCTCTTGTTCAAATAAATTTCCCACTTGAATCATATTAATGATTCAAAGAGGAGAGGAATCAAAACATGTAAATATGAAAGCAATTATCTAGAGCGGTCTTTTGGTAATGTAGAGTTCCTGTTATGCCCATGCAATGCAATTCATCTTAAATCCGGCTCGAAAGCCATGCAAGAGAGTAAAATTCAGATTTTAAAATTTTGAATAACTTAATCCTAAAATTCATTATCTTGAATATTTTATTGAGATTTTGTTGAAATTTTAAAATTTTCAAATCTTAAAGAGCCTATATTGCGTTTGTGATTCTCAGAAAAACCAAAAAAATTAACAATAAAGTATTTCAAGTACTCAAGCATGCAATAAAGTAGGAAGAATAACCAAAATAAAATAATAAAAGAGGTCGGTATTGCTGGGTCACTAACAAATTTTCGAAAGAAAAAGGATGACCGGACTCTGCATATACATGTCTAATCCTAATTCTATACATAAATGTCAAATGAAAAATTATGATATAGAATATGAGCATCTGCTTCAGATCCCCCACCATGTGGTTCTTGTGCAAATACACGTTTGAACCCGTGCCTCTATCTCATTTCTGCTACAAGACTCCTTGGACTCTAAAAAGCACATAATAAAATAAAAGAGAAAGGACTCGACCTGCATGAAAATTAGATTAGCGGGGAAATTCATGCAACGTATAATGTGTCATGCCTGGTGGGGAGCTAAATAGCACCTAAACCCTAAAACCTAAACTCTAATCTCACAAAAAGAGCCGACTTAAAAGGGCATATAGTTTGAGAGGTATCAAATGGATAACAAGCCTGATACGATAGCATATTCTCATGAGAGAGCTGACTAGAGCGTCATATAGCTCAAGAAATGTCGTAACAAGTGGCTATAAAGCTGAAAGCATGAAAAGATAATATTTTCTCATAAAAGGGCTGACTAAAATGCCATATGGCTTGAGCAACATTGACGTATGTGGGTACAAAGCCAAAGATGTTCAAAGACATGATGCTCTCATAACGGAGCCGACTATAATGTCATATAGCTCGAGTAACATCAAAGCAGATGGCTTAAAAGCCGAAGATATAGAAGAACCAGCTGAAAAAGTTCGTACAGTTCAAGAGCATTCAAGATCAAATGGCTGCAAAAGCTGACTTGACTCAGAACGAGGTGTTAACATCAAGGTTTAGCCAAGTGAAAACAATAGTTCCATTAACTGAAACATCAGACAGTTAAGGAGGTATGCACCCTGATTAAATAGTCTGGGAGGTATGTATCCTGACTATACATCAAACAAAGTAGAAGATATGTATCATGCTTGCACATATGAAATGACACATAAGGTATGTATCCTTTGCCACCACCCCCACTATTACACCCACCCACACCTCCACCCCTACCTCCATACGGACTGCAGTGGGATTGAGTGCATCAATGGCTCACACTACCTCTACCAAGCAAGAGTCGGCAGGCAGTAACTACCGCATTGAGCTTGTTAGCAACACGTAAGTTTTTTTTTAAGATATTGTCGGCAATCTTTTTATTTTTTAAATTGAATATAAAACAAACAAATCTATGTTTTAAGGTTCTACTAGCCAACCTAGACTATTCTGGTCATTCAGGATATCATTCAGAGCAACTACAACTCAGCATATTTTTCTTTGAAGGAGATCCTGATGGCCATTCAAGGCCTTTGGTTTTAGGAGTTTGCGGTAAGTATCGTTCATAAATAACTTATGATATTTTAATTTATTGATCAATCAAACATAATCTTTATAATATTTGTAGAAACAATTCTCACAATCCCCTTAGCACGAGGTGCACAGCTGGTATAACTTCGAGCGCAGGAGCAGCAATCGCCTCCAAGAAATGTATGGTAAGCTTTGTGATGGTTTCAAACTTATCCGTAACCAAAACCGATGACTAGCTGATAAATATTTTTAATGATGCCTAACTGATACATAACTGACAACTTAAAGTGTGTTACACAAAATCAATGTCAAGTGCACGGTATTATTTTGTATCAACCACCTAGTATCTTACAACCAATATTAACCTCGTGCTCTTTTGAGACCTTATTTAGTCTTATTCACACTTCCTCTTCTAAAGGTCATTATTTGTTCATACTAACAACAACTGATTACTTCTCTAAGTAAGCAATATCAATATCACCACAAGAAACCAAAGTTCACCACATACTTTAATTTCTTAGGGATCATATTATATCTCATATTAGTGTTCTTCGATGAATCATATCAAATAATGTACTATTTTTTAGAAGATTAAAAAAAAAATTTTTTTTTGATGGCATAATATTCATTGGAGATATTTGACTTAAATTACACTTGGGCTAATGGGTTGATCGAGACCTTCAACAAACCTCTTATCCGAATATTGGAAAAAAAAAAAAAAAAACTAAATTAGAGCAAATTTCATTAGTATGAGAAACCGGTTGATGTCTTATGGGCATATCAAATGACCCAAAGTACTCCAATTCAGTCTAATCTACTTTTAATAGTTTATTGGTCTAAGGCTATGTTCCCTTCATAAGTAAAACAACCCTCACTAAGAATTGTTATTATCGATGAAAATACAGCTAAAAAATTGTTTCAAATAACTTGAAGGTCTTAAAAAAAAACTTTTTGCTGGCTCAACAAAACATCAAGTCATATAGGTTGTGGATGGCTCAAGCTCATGAAAAATTATTCTATCTCAAAACCTTATAATTAGGAAAGTTGGTCTTGGTCCTAAGGCAACCCATCTTTGCTCACATCATATGGGAGGCAATATTCATACACATCATACATATGCATGTCACACATCACTCCTTTGTTGGGAAGAGCTCTACATCTAGCCAGTAGGAGTAAATTCGGAAGCAAGTTTCCCCATTCATATAGACCAAGACCAAGTTTCCCAACAAAGAAGTGATGTGAAAATGAAGATGAAATTTGATGTGGTGTGACATGAGGCACGTTGGGGAGGGAAGCATCAACTGGAAGAACAGATGGAGGAGATGAGGATGAGGAGACATATAATGAATAGGATTATTTATATTTAATTTTTTGATATGAGTCATTTACCTGTATTTATTGGGTTATGTGCAAATTATTTCATTTACAGTTGTTTAATACATTACACTTTCTTTTCTTTTCAATTTATGATTGTATTTATATAATTTTTGCTTAGTAGGTATTTAGATAGATAAATTTGATTGTGTTGTATATTTCATATATTTTTGTGATATGATTACAGTTGCAAAAATTCTAAAGAAATAACAGAGGTTCTTTTTTCAATTAAACTTTTCCAACGGTCAATGGACAAGCTTTAGATATTCAACAAATTGATGGGCATTGCATGTTGTTTTTAAAATCAGATGTTGTCAATCAGAGTGATTATTGCGTGCGGAGAGCTCACGCAGCTTGCACGTGGGCACTCTCCGATCACAACTGTTCATCGGGGCTGTATGACAGTGGGACCGACTGTCATACAGCCGCGATATGCGGTTGTGATCGGAGAGCGCACGCAGCTTTGCGTGCGCTTTGCGTGCGCTCTCCACACACAATAATTAGACTGTCACAATAATTAGGCAGTCAATCGGTTCTTTGTTGGCCATAAACCAACAGGTAGCTTCCCGTCAGAAACATGTCTGGCGGGAATGTTACCACTCCGAATGGTCTAATTATTGCGTGGGAGAGCTCACGCAGACGTGCACACACTCGCCGATCATCGTGGCTGGCGCGGCTGTGATCGGAGAGTGCACGCTAATTGCTCCTCCGAATGTCATCGATAAATTAACTTTGTTGGTTGGAAATCCCATCAAAAATAGGATTTCTTAAAAATAAGAAAGCAATGGTCATTTGCCCATCAAAAAGCCTTTTTTTTTTAATCAATGAAATTTTATTTATTGTCGAAAGGTTTTGACCATCAAAATTAGCCTGAAATCAAATGTGAGAATGTTTTATATTTTTTTATTGATATGAAATATGAGAATAATTATTAAATTTTTTAATAAATATTCTTATTTTTTTATACCACATTTAACTTGCAGCTTCAAATTATATCAATTTATATATGGAAAATAACATTAAAAAAAAGAATGAAATGAGATAAATGCCATATCTAAATATTAAAAATAATAGTTTAAGAAAATTATAATTCAACATAATTATTTTATGAAAGAAAAATTATGATGACATTATTTTGGTTAAGAATGCAAGAAGTAGCTCATACATCCATAAATTTTATCATTTGTTTAGAAAAAATTGATGCATTATGACGAATATTATCATCTTTGTAATTTAGCATTTATTTTTTTACAATTAAACTAGCACTTGAGGTGGATTTCTGACATAGGTAGCATGCTCAAAGGCATAGGCTATTTCAATCAATATGGCATCTGAACCTCGCAATCCAGCAAAAGAGATACCAAAGGGTTCACCATTGCTATTGTATCCCGCTGGAACACTAATGATGGGAAAGGCGCCAAGGGACATTGAAGTTGAAGCATAATGGCCAGGGAACAACACAGCATCTAAGTTGTTATGTTTCATTAGATCCTCCAAACCCTCTTGAGCGAATTGGATCATTAGTTTTAAAGCTATATTCTCTGCTACACCTATCCCATCTGTTTTTTCTGATGCCAAAAAAATTATTTGTCCATATTCTTCCATTTTTTCCTATAAGAATTGATAACAAAAAAAAATGTTAATTAAGTGGCTTCCATTCCAAAACAAGCATGGCGATTACAATATAATTTATTGGGCAATTATCAATTACCTCAATCGAGTGGTTGTTATTAAAGGCTATGACATCTGCGAGAGACCGTACAGGAGAGAACACGAGATCTTTGAGATAGGCATTGAGTGAAAGCTTGAATTCCGCCAATAATAAAACAACTTCACTATTAGCAGTGATATTTTCCATGATTTCTGCATTCCTCATTTTCAGATTGTCCACTAAAATAGCACCTTTAAATCTGTAACATAAAATTTAAAATTTAATTTAATTTTGAATTTCAATTTCCTAGCTTTTTTCAGATATAGTTACTTTATCTTTCACTATTTTATTTAAATACATAATTGTTTATTTTATTTAATAAAATTTAACCCCCTACCATCATGGATTGACTAACCCTCAATGACCATGTGGTTCACAACAACTGCATATAAATACACCACTCAAGAAATTACTTGAAACAAAAAGATTGTGTTGTTTTTCTATTTTGTTTTTTTGTCAACTACTTTTTGAGTGGTCATTGTATCCTTTATCACCAACTAGGCACCTAAATTTTGTACAAATATAACATGTACTCTTATGTCACATTATTTTAATAGGCAATACTTTTAATGTAAAAATATATATAGAAAAATCATGTTTTTATTTCCTATTTGTATCCATATGCATAAATATCTTGATTCATAGATTTGTCATTTTAATGTGAGAATAAAACATCACTTCTTTTTGGCTATTTTCCCAAATTTTATAAACTATCTAATATGTATAATGATGTGCGGCAAAATTGTGCTAATTTATGTTCTTATTTTGATCATTTTAATGTTGATTGTACTCGTTGAGAAGGTATTTGTGATTTGTTTTTCAAGATTAAGGGTTGCAGATTCATTTGAGTCGAACAACCAGTGAAAAATCTAAGACAAGGTTCAACGCCTAGGTGTCAGAACTAAGCGCCTAGGTGCCGGAACTAAGCACCTAGGTGCCGGAACCAAGCACCTAGGCAGACGAGGTGCTCCATAGTTCATCTAGAATAGAAAAAAATGAGGGAACTCATTGGAGGGGAAACAATCAATCAAACATAGTTTACTAATCAAGGTACTGACAACCATAGACTATCTTATCCAACTGGATTCACTTCAAATACTCTGTTTATAGAGACGAAGTATTCTTTGGATGAAATTATGTTAAAAATGGCGAATTAAATGGAGAGTCAGATGCAACAATAAGGAACATTGAAAATCAATTAGTGTAGATAGCTAACTCCTTGAGCAACATACCCAGGGGACCATACCTAGCAATACTAAAGTGAATCCCAAGGATAAAGGGAATGAACATGTCAATAAAATCAAATTAAGAAGTGTGAAAGAGTTGGAAGAAGTAAATAGGAAGAAACCCATAGAGGAAGAAGCTAAATCTAAGCCCAAAAGACCTAGAGAAAAACTTACCTCAAACTTAAGAAAATCAAACTCGTCTATGAAAGAACTACAAAGACCATCCCCACCATTTCCCCAATGGATTCAATAAACTAAGCTTGATCAACAATTTTAAGGCTTTTGAAAGTTATTAAGAAACTAATGGTTAACATCCCTTTCACTGAAGTTTAAAAGCAAATGCTTAGTTATGTGAAATTCATGTAAAACATTCTTAATAAGAAAAAGAAGTTGCGAGATTTTGAGGTTGTAGCTCTAAGCAAGGAGTATAGTGCTATTATCTATAAGAAACTCCCTCAGAAAGTTAAGAATGCTGGTAGTTTTACCATCCCATTTGCTAAAAAAGAGAAATTTTTTGGAAAGGCCTTATATGATGAGGAGGAGGATGAGGAGTATCCTCACTTCAATTGAATGTTTTGTTGTGGTGTGTACTCTACTATTTTTTGTATTTTATTTCTTACTATTGGTGATTTTGGTTGGACTATTTCTTGGGCTATTGGATTTTTGGATTGTTATTTGTCTATGTGATATAGACATGCTATGATGTTATGCTTTGGCGAACACTTATATTTCTGATTTGATGTTTATTCTTATTCATTTGGAGATTGTTGCATATGATATTGTTGCCTTTGATATTTGCCTATTCACCCATATGTTGTCTATTGTTTACTTTGGACTTAATATATTATGATTAGTTTTATTTATTTATTTATTGTTTATAATCAATAGTCATGCATCTTATTTCTTTATACGGGGGGGGGATGGACTTGCAAGAGATATTTTGCCCTTAAAGTATCTAGAAAATTATTTTTGAAATTCAATATAAATAATGGTGGTAGTAGTTAAAGATAAGTGAAATTGATAAATGGAAGATAAATAAGAGCGACAAGTATTTCTGGAAGATTTGGAAATGATGAGTTAATCCCTGACTACTGATTTTTAACAATAGTTTCACTTATCCATGTATATTCATTCCAAACACTTAGATGAATATTAAATACATATAAAATTGATAAATCAATCCTATAAAACAAGTCACAATTTAATTAAAACAAATTCGGGGCTTGCACGAGATATTTTGCCCTTAAAGTATCTATAAATCATTCAATATAAATAATGGTGGTGGTAGTTAAGGATAAGTGCAAACTAATAAATGGAAGATATATAAGAGTAACATGTTTTTCTCAAAGATTTGGAAAAGATGAGTTAATCCCAAACTACTAAGTCTTACCAATAGTGATCACTTATCCATATATATTCATTCTAAACTCTTAGATAAATATTGAATACATACAAAATTGATAATTCAATTCTATTTAATAAGTCACAACTTAATTAAAACAAATTGATTCTGAGCTACCATTTCATGATCTACAAAATTTCGAGTTAAGTTAGGGTAGAAAAGAAAATTTAACTTGCAAAGAGGTAAGTCAAATCAACAAAAAATGAACAAGAAAAAATAAATAAAAGATTCATACTAAAAAGAGAAAATGAAAATTCAAGAACATTTGAGGAGAAGCTTGAGGTGATGCTTTAATTAAAATTGGTGTTAAATCCTCTTTTTAAGGTTGAAGGATCAATGGCTTCTCTAACTTAAGCTAGAAACATTGTCCTCATAGAAATCAAAACTAGAAAAAGATGATTTAATTAAATTGATAATGTTATGTATGATATCAATTTTATGGTAGTCAATTCTTCATATGAGGACCTTAGGATGAATATACATATTTCTATAATGATTGTAAAGTTAGGATATTAGGAGCAAACTTTGAAAGCTAAATCCTTAATTAGGAGGCACTAAATCATTAAACCCTAACTATGACTACATTTTGTTAGAGTTTAGTTGTAGGTTTTGAAATTACTTGGCGACATGAAATGTTTAAATTTGATGGATTTTGATGTGTATAGGAACTACCCTAACTTATTTTCTTATTTTAATCATTTTTAGTTTACTTTTACGCATTTAGAAGATGTTTGTGATGTGTTTTACAAGATTCGGGGTTGGAATATCATTAGAGATTAAGAACCAAGTGAAAAAGCTAAGGCAGAGACCAACGCCTAGGTGTTAGAGTCAAACACCTAGTCACTCAAAGTGCTCCAAACTTTGTCCAAAATACAAAGAAGTGGAAATTAGGCACCGCGGTAACAATGCCTAAGTTCTACACTCGGGACCCTAGGCGCCCAAAGCCCTAGAAATCCAACGTAAGAAGGAAAATGTAGGGACGGTGACTACAGTTCTTACGCACCAGTTCACACAATGTAATCATTGGGAGTGATTCAAAGGCATTGATTCGCAAAATTAAGGATTAAAAGCACTTGGTTGACACTTTAGAGAGATTTTTCATGATATTAAAGGCTCAAAGAAATTTCAAAAGCTTTGGAGAGAGTTCCAAAATCTTGAGAATTTCTATAGCGGACAAGAGAGACAAGTGAAGAGAGATTTGTGAATAGAACAAAGGGTTTTTCTTTTTTTGTTGTACACTTCAACATTTCGTTTGGGAAAAGGAAAGAGATAATTCTGTAAAGACTTTGTCTTTAAATTGATTTTTATCAATTAAATTTGTATTTACGATTTTTTTCTTTCAATAAAATCATCATGTTGTTTGTTAAAAGTATGGTTCATGAGTATAATCTTTTTTATCGCTTAGAATGGCTATGTAAGAATGATTAATGAGAATTTTCTAGTATGATTTCATGTAATTTCTCATTCGGCAATTTATTAACCTTAAGAGTATAATTTATTTTTGAATTGACTAGTTAAAATGAAAATGACTCAGAAGAATTCTTAATGGAATGATTAGGTTAAGTCACAGTAATTTATGAGAAGAGGAATATTGTCTTTAGATTAGTGCAATCATTTAAGGAGCAATGGTGTCTTAGGCAAATCACTTGATTTAAGGGACTAAACAAGTTTGTTTTTAGAATTGTCTTAGATGTTCGAAAGAGGATAAGGAAGAATGTTGCTCCCGATTTTCACCTACTAGTCAAATCACCAATTTGAACTAAAATTCCTACAAAACCAATTCATGTGAGAAATTTTGTGCATTTGAAAACTCTTAAACTCTTTAACCTTGTTAGTCTAGGATTATCAAAATTCAAAAATTAGCATTAATCACTTTAACAAAATACCATAACTCTGAGTATTCAAGCTAAGCTAAAAATCAGTTACCTAGAAGTTTTTCTTTACTTTTGGATTTTAGCTCGTTTCGTGTGGGATGGATACATGAACTCTGATTCATATACTACTAGAATACCACATATACTTGTGTGATTCGCTAGTGCTTAATCGTCTTTGGCCTATATCATATAAAAAAGAAGATTTTTTAAATAATCTATTGTTAATGGTGAGAGAGTAATCACCTCATAGTTTGAAAATGTTCTGCAAATGTAATAGCCTCCATGGATCCTACTGGGTATACATCAAAGTAAGGGTGACGCAAAATCCCAATCCTCTTCCCCTTCAGCCCGTCTTTTTTTAAAAACTCATGGAATCCACCTTCCGGAATAAATTTCTTCGCAGCATTCGTCGCCTCACTGTCTAATGGATCGAATCCCACGATCACATCCAAAAGTGCCACTGCATCTGCCACCGTTCGTCCCATTGGCCCGATGGTTTGTAGCCTCGGGGAAATAGGAACCATCCCTGATCGACTCGTTAGCCCAACTGTGGGCTTGATGCCCACCACTGAGTTTACCACTGCAGGGCAGGTGATAGACCCAACCAAATCAGATGCAAGTGAAACAGTCACCAAGTTTGCAGCCACCGCTATGGCGGAACCACTGCTGGTCCCACATGGATTTGTTGTCATAGAGTAAGGATTTCGGCCTTGGCCCCCTCGTGGACTCCACCCCTGGGGTGGACCTAGCGATCGAAAATTGTCCCATTCACTCATGCTTGCTTTGCCAAGAATTATGGCACCGGCCATTCGGAGGCGTTGGATGACACCAGCATCTCGGGGCACGATGGTGCCGAGAAGAGCGAAGGATCCTGAGGTGGTGTTGAGTTTGTCGTGGGTGTTTATGTTGTCCTTGACGAGAACAGGGATGCCGTGCAGCGGGCTGAGATGGTTTTGGGCGTTGCGCTGAATGTCGGCTTTGGCTGCATCATCGAGTGCATCTGGGTTAACCTCAATAACAGCATTGAGGTGTGGGTTCAGAGTTCTTATTTGGTCTAGGTAGTACTCCACAAGCTTGAAGGAAGTGAGCCGGCCGTCATTGAAGGCGGCTTGGATGTCAGCAATAGTGGCCTCTTCAAAGCGGAATGAATTCTTTGCTAGCAACCTTTAAGCCAAAAAAGTAACTTTTTATTGCTAGGATGTAGAAAAATAATTTTTTAAAATATTTTTTTACATTTAACCATCAAACAAGCAAAAAGATGAAAATTTTATTTTGTTCAGAAAAGTACAACATAAAGCGACATAGTATCCATCTAAAATTTTGTGTTTTTGTAGGATAGATACGAAAAACAGGAATAAATTTAAAAGTGAACGGCTTCCATACACGACTGGCACAGAACGAGGGTAGCCAACCAACCTGTTCTTCATCCATCTTCGCCATGAAGGGTTACAGATAGCGAAAGTTAGAAGCAGAAGAAGGGAGACATGAATGACGGACATCTGGGATGCAGCCTTAGTGCGTACACTTCAAATCGATGAAATATTGCCTCATGGAGAAGCGCCAGTGAATGTTGACGGCTTTTATAAGAAAAAAATAAAGCTTTTTCAATACATAATAGAGTTCCGATTTCCTTCATGTCTGAACATTCTTCCATCTCGCCCTATGACTGATTTTGGTCAGCATGAAAATAACTTTGAATATTAAAGATTTA
This sequence comes from Phalaenopsis aphrodite, assembly GCA_003013225.1. Classification (NCBI taxonomy): domain Eukaryota; kingdom Viridiplantae; phylum Streptophyta; class Magnoliopsida; order Asparagales; family Orchidaceae; genus Phalaenopsis; species Phalaenopsis aphrodite. Next base: position 1,646,216 of record NEWO01000028.1, read on the forward strand.
AGGTCAGAAGGATCCGCTCAAAAAGAAGGGAAAGAAAAAAACAGTTTTTGTAAGGTCTCAGAAATTGCTCACAGTTGTTTTATTAATGGAGGTTAAAGTTTTTGAGCAGCCAAGTAAACCAATAAGCTAAGATTATTTACAGGTCCAAATCAACTTTTAAAGTTATTCAAATCAAGAATGGGAGATGAATACTTCGTTTCAGATTCGAAATTAATTTTTCATTTAAATTAAAGGTTTTAGAAATGGCTTCTTGATGATGATATCGACTGTATTAATTAGATAGATGGTTATAGATAAATAGTTAGATTGAAAAAATCAATATTGCCAGTAATAACAAAAATAATTCCGAATACTCTAATTGCCTAAAAGGGACAACAAAGGATTATTTCAACAAGCTGGCTAATTGATCAATTTAAATTTCATTAAAAGGGGATGCATGTACACATTAGAGCTAATAATAATTTAACAATTTCTATGCATGTGAACAGCAGAGTAATGAATTATCATCTTAGCGTTCTACGAAAACCTCACATGCCCTTAAATAACGAAAGAGAAGTGAAAGGAGACGCATTGACTTTTTACTTGGAATACTCTAGAAATGGGAAAAAATCACAGGGTTTAACCTAGTTGAAATAATCCACTATGAATAGTGGGTACAAAGATCTATTATTCTTCTGAATTAAGAAATATGGAGTTATCAAATTTATTACTGTAAATGTATAACAGTAGTTCATCGATAATAGATATAATCTGACTATAATAATTGTAGTTTCACTACACAAGTTATGCCAATTAGCATTGGATTAATCCGACGCTAAATGGGTTTAGCGTCGTATTTGCGTCAAACATATAGTCGACGTTAAAACTGTGGTCGGTAATACAATTAGTGTCGAACATGCTCGATGCTAAATATATTTGCATCGGATTTAGCGTCCATCAAGCTTGTCGTTATCCAGCATTGAAGTTCCCCATGATGGCACAACTTTTAAAGACAAATTTTGCGTGGAATGCTTGCGAGCACAAATTGGCATCGTATTTGAGCATCGAAAAAAATCAAAGAAGTAGAATTCAAATTTCCGAAGCAAACATATAGCAAAGAAAGTTAAAAGAACAGTCAAATTTTCACAACCTTTACACAAATAAAATGAATACTCTAATGTAACACAACTCATAATCTATTTAACAAACAAGTATCAACAATGAAAAAAGAAATAATGTAACAAATATTATTCTAAATTCGTGAAAGTTCACATATGAATACATAATACATGTTCACATGCTTAAATAGAAAAAAAAAGTATATCTAAGCATTTATGGTGTGGTAACATCATCAAACTCCTAACCATTCTCCTCCTTCTCCTCATCCACATAACTCATAGGCAGCCCCACCTAATATGCAATTCTCTCTACCAGGCGTGCTAAAGTATACTTAACTCTTTCATGTTCTTAATGCATCTTATCAAACATTTCACAGAGCTCTTTATTCATAGCACTAACCAGTCTCACAAGCTTCTCATGCTTTGACTATAACGAGCTCAAGCCACCCATAGGAGCACGGAAGAGTTCGGCCACATATGTCATGCCCTTTGCTCCCAGGCCGTAGACCTCTTTTTTATTTCCCGCCCCTTGCATTCATTGCTCGAAAGCAAGCATACTACACAGTGATAGATTAGTTACCACTGCTGCTGACAGATGTCGGGGTGTGGCTTTCCAACTCTCTCTGCTCTCTCTCGAAACTACTCATACTTCTACATAATTAAGACAATGATTAATTATTATTTTTAACAATAATAGTTTAAAAAATTTAGAAAATTAATTTTTCTTACATGGACTCTATTAGAGAGATCGGAGACCCATTGCTAAGTCTGTCACCAATACTTCCCCAGGCACCAATGCTTCCCCAATGTGTCCGAACAGGGTGGCCGGCCCAGGTCTTTATCTAGTGTATACATCAATCATCCAAGTTTGAATATTTAGAGAACCTAAAGATGGGAATCCAATTTTGCCCAAAACCATTGCATTGGTGATCGAACCCTCGCGGTTCCTTCGCGTTTAGAGCTCACTGTGGAAAGTAGGGAAACGACGGGCACGCCGTTCAGATTACTGAAATGCATTTTTCTCCTCCATCCGCTCCGTCATCTATCTCCTTCATCCGCTCCTTCCGCTCTGCTCCTACCCGAAACCATTGAGGAAGGTAAGCCTGGTCGCGCCATTATAATTCGCCATTTAGGTTTATGATTTTGGCCGTATCAAACTTGTGAAATTTTGTTCCTGCGGATGAACTAGATGTTGAATAGGAAATTCAGTTTTTACCATTCATGCGGCTATTACAGATCTGCTTTTTTTTCAATGTTGCTGAAACATGCTGGCGTGCAGGTTTCTGATAATGACATGTTTCTTTGTTCTTTAATCTGCTTAATTAACTATTGGGGTGGTTTGAATTAGATTGCTCCCGTCTCAAGTCATTTGTTTTATATGAGTATAGTATTTGATCGGACTGTTAGACAAGGTTCACTTATAGTCTATTAAAACTTCTGGAACTAATTTCTTGAAGACATATCTTGCTCATTATACCTGCCTTCCTACAATGTTTTGTTCATTTACTTGTGTTTTAAGGAAGTGTTAAAATAGTCCACGATTGTGAATGTAGTTTTGTTTTAGTCCCAGAGTTTATATAAGTGTCAAAATAATCTCCCCAATATTTCAAAGTTGAGCTCTAATAGTCTTCCATTGAGACTATTTCAATTACAGTTTAAAGACTTTGGGAGCTATTTTGACACATCTATAAACTTTGGGAGTAAAAAGGCTCCTGAACATAGTAAGGGATAATTTTGGCACTTTACTCGTGTTTTTCAACTTCAAAGTTTTGGTTGACTTGCTTATATAGCTTATTTTCTGTTTCTGGATTTAGAAAATTCTTCTATGAATGATTTAATTGATTCTTGAATACATTTATCTAGAATAAAAGTCAGTGTGAGAGTAAGAAGTTGCTATTATTATTTTAATCTTCAGACAAATAAATGTTCCCTCTGCCAATTAATATACGAAAAAGAAATTTGCTTGGTACACTGTTGAATTCCTGTGCAGAAAATGAATAAGAAAACTTTTTTTTTTTTGGGAATTTTATAGACATACCACACAATTCTTTTCTATTTGCATATATGACACTCAAAGTTTAATATTTACACTTATAACACATTAGTGTCCTACACCTATGCTTGAAAAGGTGTATTTTAACTTTTAAAAACATAGTTATGTTGATATTTTTGATGTGATGTTAATGATTTGAATGGTATGTAAATATGAATGTTGACGTGCCAGATCTGTAAATATGTAAGGATTGTGCGGTATGTATGAAAATGCCCCTAAAATTTTTTATTCTTTCCTGTTGTAGGATTGTTGTAGTCTTTCTCTGTATCAGAGGTAAGTCATTTAACATTGTTATTATCACTTCTTTTAGTTGCCTTTGACTCGTTACCTGGGAGTTATGATTTTGTTTAACTTCAAAGGATTGTATGCAGTCTTGAAATTGTGCATCTTTCTTTATTTTTTACTTGCATAAATTTACAAATGTGTTTGGCTAATCCTGGGGTTATGAATTTATAATTCAACTATCATCTTATATTTCCCTGTCCTGCTTTTCTTCCAGTAAGATTACTAGTTTAAGAAATTGTAGCCAAATCTTCTTTGTTTTATGTATTTTGTTTATCAATTCAATTTTTAGTCTTGAAAGGAAAGAGTGTCTTTTTAATTGATTGAAGGTCAACTAGAAATAGGAAGACAACAGAGTTGTGGATGGGAAGGGGATTGGCAGAGAGGTGATAGATAAGATGAAACAAACTTATGACACAGATTGGAGAGAAGGGGCTTGTCTATGATGGTGAAAAGTCTTTGTTCACGGTTGGCTCACTCCCTTAAATCAACAAGAGTTCACTGTCATACTTGAAGATACGCCTTCAAAGAGGCAAATTTGCCATCAATAAATTTTCATCATCTGACAAGAATCTCGAGGCATGAAATAAATCTTGAGGCAATCTTTTGTGCAAGAAATATTCAAACTTCAATTAAGAGTCATCCAAAGCTACTATTTCAGCAAAATTATAGTCAAACTAACCAGTTCAATGGGATAGACCCAATGATAATTGTTGTGCGATATTTACTTCCTGACATAGAAATGAGACGAAAAAGAACACAAACAATCACGGATCGTTTACGTGGTTCGATCCAACTTGATCTACGTCCACGAGAGGGAATCAATCAAATATTTCACTAAGGCAAAAGAAATGGAGAATACATAGCTTATACATAGAGATGAGCCATCATCTTCCTTCTATGACCTCCCTCTTAAGCGACACCTTGATACAAGGCCTCAAGATGCTCTCCTTCTCTCTAACTCTCTAGCTATTCTCTCTTCCTTTGTGGTAGTTTAAGATCACTTCCCTTGCTCTCCCAGTCCTCACACCCTCTCTATTTATAGAAGCAAGAGGGTAGTAGGTGGGAGGTAGGTGTGAGGTAGGTGGGTGGTAGGTGAGCGGTAGGTGAGGTGTGGTAGGTGGCGGTGCCACATTACAAAATTGCTCTTTTACCTTAGTTCATTAATTGAGGGTAAAAAATAACAATTCTCCACCTTGACCTTCAATTGAGAAGCTTCGAAGTAAAGATCCCCTCCACCTGACCCCTGAGAGGGCCTCAGCCCTTGGTGAAGTTTACTAAGTCCAGACAGTGTCTGAACTTAGTTGTCGGTAGCACCTTGGTGAGCATATCAGCAGGATTTTCTTCAGTAGGTATCTTCTCCACTACTATTGAACCCTTGACGACGACATCCCTCACAAAATGATGTTTTATATCTATATGCTTGGATCTTTCATGAAATACCTGATTTTTTGTTAGGTGAATGGTGCTTTGGTTGCGCAAAACACAGTTATCACCTTCTGATGTATCCCAAGCTCTTCAGTCATGCCCTTTAGTCACATGGCTTCCTTGATTGCTTCAGTCACAACGATGTATTCGATCTCTGTTGTTGAATGGGCCACAACGGATTGGAGGTTAGACTTCCAACTTACTGCGGTACCGAAGACAGTGAAAATGAATCCGGTTAGTGACTTCCTAGTGTCAATGCTTCCTGCATAATCCGAGTCCACGTAACCAACTATATTTTCTTCTTTGTCTTCCTGCCTTTTAAAGAGTAGACCCAGGTCTGTAGTGCCTCTCAGGTACCTCAAGATCCATTTTAGTGCTTCCCAGTGAGTCTGTCCTGGGTTTGCCATGAACCTGCTTACAATGCTAACGGCGTGGGCCAAATCTGGTCTGCTGCAGATCATTGCATACATGAGGCTACCATCTCCGTTGGCATAAGGGACACCCTCCATGTACCTTTTCTCTTCTTCAGTCTCTGGTGCTTGAGAGTTTGACAATCTGAAGTGTTGGCCAATAGGTGTTGCAACTTGCTTAGCCTCATGCATGTTGAACCTTGCTAGAACCTTCTGAATATATGACTTTTGAGATAAGAATAAGGTGGGATTTTTCCTATCTCTAGTAATCTCCATCCCTAGGANGCAAAACACAGTTATCATCTTCTGATGTATCCCAATCTCTTCAGTCATGCCCTTTAGCCACATAGTTTTCTTGATTGCTTCAGTCACAGCGATGTATTCGACCTCTGTTGTTGAGAGGGCCACAACAGATTGGAGGTTAGACTTCCAACTGACTGCGGTACCGAAGACAGTGAAAATGAATCCGGTTAGTGACTTCCTAATGTCAATGCTTCCTGCATAATCCGAGTCCACGTAACCAACTATATTTTCTTCTTTGTCTTTCTGCCTTTTAAAGAGTAGACTCAGGTCTGTAGTGCCTCTCAGGTACCTCAAGATCTATTTTAGTGCTTCCCAGTGAGTCTGTCCTGGGTTTGCCATGAACCTGCTTACAATGCTAACGGCGTAGGCCAAATCCGGTCTGCTGCATATCATCCCATACATGATGCTACCAACCCCGTTGGCATAAGGGACACCCTCCATGTACCTTTTCTCTTCTTCAGTCTCTGGTGCTTGAGAGTTTGACAATCTGAAGTGTTGGCCAATAGATGTTGCAACCTGCTTAGCCTCATGCATGTTGAACCTTGCTAGAACCTTCTGAATATATGACTTTTGAGATAAGAATAAGGTGTCATTTTTCCTATCTCTAGTAATCTCCATCCCTAGGATCTTTGTAGCAGGTCCTAGGTCTTTCATATCAAATTCAGAATTGAGCATACATTTGATCTTCTGGATTTCATCACTGCTTCTGCTGGCTACTAACATATCATCCACATAAAGAAGCAAGTAGGTACTTATTTCACCGTCTTGCCACTTCATGTACACGCAACTGCCGTAGCTGCATTTGACAAATCCGATCTTTAGCATGAACTCATCAAATCTTTTGTACCATTGTCTGGGGCTTTGTTTCAGTCCATACAAAGCTTTCTTCAGCAAGCAAACTTTGTTCTTTGTCTCAGGTGTGCAGTACCCATCTAGCTGATCCATGTAGATGGTTTCTTCAAGCTCTCCATGCAGGAACGCAGTCTTAACATCTAGCTGCTCTAATTCCAAATTGAATTGAACCGCTAGTGCTAAGACTATTCTAATGGAGCACTGCTTCACGACGTGCGAGAAGATTTCGTTGAAGTCGATTCCTTCTACCTGAGTGAATCCCTTTGCAACGAGTCTGGCTTTGTACCTGATCCTCTCAATACCTGGCATGCCTTCTTTCTTCTTAAAGATCCACTTGCAACCAACCACTCGTTTGTTCTTTGGTCGATCCACAAGTTCCCAGGTTTTGTTCTTCATCAGAGAAGCCATTTCCTCATCCATTACCTCTTCCCACCTAAGTCTTTCCTTGCTCTTTAGGGCTTCCTTGTAGTTGCTCGGTTCTGCATCTTCTATCTCTTCGACAACACTTAAAGCATATGAGATTATATCTGCATGGCCGTATCTATCTGGCGGTCTGATAGTCTGTCCCTTACCAAGCTGTAGTCATCAGATCTTCTTTCTGGCTCAATCACTTGCTGCTCCTCTGCCACTTCATCGTGATCGTTCACAACAGTCCTTTGATCTGTTAAAGTTCGTTGTTGTTGCAGCTCCACCTCAATTGAAGAATCCTTCTTGGTGATACTGTTTTTGGCAGCATTGCTATACAAATTCACCATTTTGGACTCATCGAATGTCACATCTCTACTGATGATGCATTTTTGTTGATCTAGGCACCATAATTTGTAGTCCTTGGTTCCAGGTGGGTATCCAATGAAAATGCACTTCAGGGCCCTTGCTTCCAACTTATTATGTCTAACATGAGCATATGCAGTACATCCAAAAACTTTGAGATTATCATAGTTACCTGGTTTCCCGTACCACATCTCCGAAGGTGTCTTCATATCGATAGCAGTTGATGGGCATCTGTTGATAAGGTAGCAGGCGATTGACACGGCTTCACCCCAGAAAATTTTGGGTAGACCTGCATTTAACAGCATGCACCTCACTCTCTCTAGGAGAGTCCTGTTCATCCTCTCAGCCAGGTCATTCTGTTGAGGAGTGTTCCGGACTGTCTTGTGCCTTGTGATGCCATTCCTCCTGCACAGCTCCTCAAACTGCTCTGAACAGTACTCTAAGCCATTGTCAGTTCTCAAGTGCTTCAGCTTGGTTTCCATCTTATTTTCTGTGACATTTAGCCAGTCCCTGAATTTCTGAAAAACTCCATCTTTTGATTTAAGGATGAAAACCCATACCTTCCTGGTATAGTCTTCTATGATGGAAATGAAGTATCTCCCTCCTCCATGCGTCTGAGTTCTGGCTGGCCCCCATAGATCGCTGTGAACATAGTCAAGGGGTTTCTTTGATGAGTGAGTTCCGGTAGAGAACTTCACCCTGGTGGCCTTCCCCAAAACGTATTGTTCACAGAATTCGAGTTTGCTGACTCGATCTCCACATAACAGATTCTGTTTGGACAGTTCTTGTAAGTCTTTTTCACTTACATGCCCCAGTCTCATGTGCCCTTGTCAGGTTCTGATTGAACTGCATTTGAGAAGTTGCCGATCACGGTTCTTCCAACTAGTGAGTATAGTTCATTCTTTCTGACTCCTTTCATGACTATGAGAGAACCTTTGGATACTCTGATGCAGCCATTCTCTGCCTTGAATGAATATCCACTTGACTCCAGCGTACCTAGAGAGATCAGATTTCTTTTGAGTTCCGGGACATACCTGACGTGCTGCAGCATCCTTTCAGCTCCATCGAACATCTTGATTCTGATTGTCCCGTTGCCGACTACCTTGCAAGCTTTATTATCACCAAGTAGAACAGACCCACCATTCTCCAGCTGCAGTGACTCGAACCAGTATTTGTGGGGACACATGTGGAAGGAGCACCCTGAGTCAATGATCCACTCCCTGCTAGATTTAGATTCTGTGATCGCCAGAGCTTCAGCTGAATCATAGTCATCTGAGGCTACGCTTGCCTCTCCAGAATCTCTGGGCTTCTCCTGAAAACTTTTCTTTCTATCCGGACAGTTCCTTCTAAAGTGACCTTCCTTGTGGCAGTGGTAGCACTTATTAGATCTCTTAGAAGACTGACTTCTGCCTTTCCTTCTGGACTTTGATCTGCTCTGATCACTTTTGAAGCCTTTCTTGCTCGATCTTCCTCTAACTATCAGATTATCTCCACTGGTTTCCTCTTTCAAATCGTGCTTCTTCTGGAGTTCTTTAGCTCTAATAAGAGATTGAACCTCCTCTAGAGTAATTGTCTGAGCCCTTCCATAAAGCATCGCATCCTTGAAATGCTCGTAACTCTTGGGAATAGAGTTTAATAATAGTAGTGTCTTGTCCTCATCGTCCATCTTGACGTCGATGTTCTCGAGATCGTCGATGATCTTGTTGAACTCGTCAATCTGCTCTGAGACAGATTTGTCTTCATGCATTTTGAAGGAGTATAGTCGCTGCTTCAAAAAAAGTCTATTAGCCAGAGACTTTGTCAGGTAGAGTACCTCTAGTTTGGCCCAAAGCGCTTGAGCCGTTGTCTCCTTCGACACCTCCCTCAGAACTTTGTCGCCCAAGCTCAGGATTATCAAACTGTGTGCCTTGTCCAGTTTGCCAATCTTCTTCTTCTCGGTCATGTCAATCGGCAATGCCGCCGACCCTTGCAAGGCTTCTGCAACACCATGCTGAACCAATAGAGCTCTTATTTTTACTCTCCATAAACCGAAATCATTATTACCGTTGAATTTCTCGATGTCGAATTTGGCGGAACCCATTATTGTGGCTTGATCCCCAATAACGTCTGAAGTCCGCTTTGCTGAGCACGTACTGAATTCCGAGAGCTGTCGCGGCGTGCTTCTGTAGTAGGGTGTGCTAGTTGTCGCGGAAATCTTCCTCCTTCGCGAGATCCGCCCCTTCGCGGACCAAATGACCCGCCTTCCTCTGCTCCTTCACGGGCAGTTCCTCTTCCGTCTCGCCGAATCGCACAACCTGCGGTGCTAATTCAGTCGATCAAAGCTTTCACTGTTCACCGAATCTGTCGCGATTCGGCTACCTGCGACACGATCCGCTTGCTCCTCTGTTCGTGAATGTCGAACTTCTCTTCTTCGTCGTTGGCCGCGAACACCTTTACGCGGACGCCTCTAGCCAAGAAGTATGGATCTTCCTACAGACGACGTCAATTGTTGTGCGATATGTACTTCCTGGCATAGAAATGAGACGAAAAAGAACACAAACAAACACGGATCGTTTACGTGGTTCGATCCAACTGGATCTACGTCCACGGGAGAAAATCAATCAAATATTTCACTAAGACAAAAGAAATGAAGAATACATAGTTTATACATAAAGATGAGCCCTCATATTCCTTCTGTGGCCTCCCTCTCAAGCGACACCTTGATACAAGGCCTCAGGATGCTCTCCTCCTCTCTAACTCTCTAGCTATTCTCTCCTCCTTTGTGGTAGCTTAAGATCACTTCCCTTGCTCTCCTAGTCCTCACACCCTCTCTATTTATAGAAGCAAGAGGGTAGTAGGTGGGAGGTAGGTGTGAGGTAGGTGGGTGGTAGGTGAGCGGTAGGTGAGGTGTGGTAGGTGGCGGTGCCACATTACAAAATTGCTCTTTTACCTTAGTTCATTAATTGGGAGTCAAAAATAACAATAATGAATTAGTCCAATCAAAGTCAAATCAAGCTTAGATCAAGTAATTAAACCACTTTTGAGAGTTTTTCAGACATATTTAAAATATCAAACGAATGTTAAATTTAGCAAGTCTATAGTCTTTGAGAAAGAGATGAAATACATCGTCACTTCTGTCACCGCCGATCGCCGCTGACCACCTCTTCAAAGCCGTGAAACACAAGTGAATATCGACGCATTTTATGAGAAAAATAAAGCATTTTCAATATATTAAACGACGGGTTTGTTAATTGGCCACCCCAGTTATTTCTTGGATTATAGTTTCGATAGTCCTTATCTGAATTTTCTCCCAGCTGGTATGATTTGAATCCCAAGTAAGGCATGAAAATAACTTTTTATATTTAAAATTTAAAATCAAAGAGAAGCAAAATAAAACAAAGTTTTTGTAAGGTCTCAGAAATTTCTTAGCTTTGTTTATTGGAGTTTAGTGTCTTTAAGCTGGAAACTCATCCAATAAATTAAGCTTATTTACAAGTTCAAATCAACTTTTAAAATCATTCAAATCAAGAATGGGGGATGAATGGTTCGTTATTTCCCAGAGAAAGTCGCAGCTTAAAAGACTGCTAAATGGATAATGACCACACGCCTCCAAAGAGAGCTGAGGCTCTAATAGCCAGTTAGAATAAGGTGGCCCATAGTAAACGACAAGCCAACAAATATATTAATGCTTCTTAATGCTGATTTAAACTTTATTAATTAGATAGATAGATATAGATAAGTTGATAGATTAAAAAAAATCAATATTGCAAATAATAACAAAAATAATTCTGAATATTCTAATTTCCTATAATAGAAATCAATGAATAATTTCATCGTGCCAATAAATAAATTAATTTAAATTTCATTACAGTTGGATGCATATGCACGTTAGAACTAATAATAATTGAACCACTTCGATGCATGTCAGAAGGTTCAAGGCAGTATCATAGCATTGCACAAAAACTTAGTACACACTCAATTAATGAAAGAGAAGTGGGGGGAGACATTTTGACTTTTTATGCAGAAGATCCTGAAAAAGGAAAAAAACCTCGGGGCTAAGCTTAATTGAAATAATCCACTATAAATGATAAGTACACATATCTAATTTTCTTTTGAATTAATGAAGATGCACTACATGAATAATGCTCCTTTCCGATGGCCACATGTCGTAGGTTATCTAAAGAAATACCTTCGCTTTTGATATTTATGATGGTTTATCGACTATTTTAAAGTCGTAGCAAAAATGCTTGTCGGTAATTTTAAAATCGACTGATATTTTGACTGTATAAACACTCTGATGCATAATTGACAATTTTATGTCGTAGCTTTCTTTGAGAAATTTCAAATCTTAGGTTTTCGTCGGTTCATATAACCGACGATTTACTCCGTCGACATTAGTGACAGCTTCCACGCCAGAAAAGTGTCGCGTCTGTCGCTTTTTGTAGCACAGGCTTACCATCAGTTATGTGTCGTTGTTGAGTTATTTTTGATAACTGACGAAAAAACTATCAGAAAATTGTCGTGACCATCGATTTCCTTTGACGCAGTGAAGCCATTGATTCGGTGTTGTTTTTGTATCGGACATTAATTCGATCGACTAGTTGTCGGTTATGGCAACTATTTTATTAAAACTGGTCGGCAAACCGTCAATTATGATAAACATACTGCTCTTATTTCTTCTCTTTAGGCTCTTACTTATTACATGAAAATGGGTGGTTTGACCCGTGAGAACCATTACCTTATAAAGTGAGTTTTGTCTATGCCTGTCAATTGACTTTTTTAAACAGTCCTTGCATGCCTTCCTCATCAATGACTTGTATAACCCATTACATAGCTTGCTTTGATGCACTCAATATTTATTAAATACAACTAAATATTCGAGCGTGGTGAGGCATAAAATACTTAAATTTGAAATGTTGAAATATGTTCACATTAGTCTTAGCATACCACACATACTTAGGAAACTTGATTTATAATTAATTCGTAAGACCTATTACTCCCAATAAATATCAACCTACCTTATCTTGCTTCTTCGAGACTGACCATGCATGGTTTTGAATGTGATTAGGTGGTTTAGATGACAACCCTTTCCAGGTAGGGTTGTAAGTCCATTGCATTCTCTGTTTCCCTTCTTTTAGGTTAGGGCTGCAAAGTTTCACTTCTCTCAGTGAACTTCACCCTAGGACTCTGAGGTTGTTAGTTTAGTTATGATGTAAATACTCACCTTTAGACTCATGTATGATTGTATGCTGTGCAGTATAAGTCGTAACATTTTGACAAAATATCAGAATGAAATGTTAAATTTTTCTTTGAAAATGTTAAATGCAAAACAATAAGATACTATGTGATGCAAAACAATAAGATACTATGTGATATTATTGAGGTTTTCTTGGTATCTTCAGGTGTACCCAACCTTTCTTCTTTTGGCTTTTGTTAACAACTGTTCAACTTCTAGCCTTTTCTATTTGGAAATCCAATGTCCAATCGTGGAAGCCTAAACCTAAAAATTTCTTGTGGACAAAATCACAGCCTTAATCGAGAGTTTTTTTTAAGTAACTTCAGTTACTTAAGATATAATTAAATACAAGGACTTGCTCTTATAAGATGAAAAAAACCTCATAACTAATTTAAACTCTATCTAGTCTTCAAATTAGATAGGAGAAATAATCCATCTGGTCGGATATCCAATGTTTTTTTAGTTCGAATAATCAAACCCATCATAAAAATAGTATTTCTACCTTTCAAGGTGGTTTACTACTTTTGATGATGCACTTGATTAGTCGAGCAACCCAAACCTTTGTTTATGCATGTCATTCAAAAGTTTCGTGTCAGAGCGAAATTAAAACTTAAGTGGTTCAAAAAGGTTTAAAATACTTAAATTAAAAAAAGCACTGAATATTTACATTAATATGCTATTGAAACTGATAAATATTTCTCTTTTCTAATTCGAAGACTAGATAGAATTTAGATTACATATGTGGTCTAAGCTCTCTATAAGAGCAGACCGCTATAGTTAATACATCTTAAGTAAACAAAGTTGCTTAAGAAAACTCTCAATTAATGTTGTAATTTTATCTTAAAAAAAATTCTATTTTTAGGTTCTCACGTTTGGTTATTAGGAATTCCAAATGGGAAAAGCTTAAAAGTGGAACAAATATTAAAGGAACTCGAAGGTGAAAAAGTAAAAAATGGCGAAGATAATGAGAAACTTAGTGACACCTCAACTATCCTATTGTTTGGCATTAATGATTTCAAAAGTTATTCTATTTTTCATCTTGACATTTTATTAGAATGTTTATGATTTAAAATGCATGATATATGATGGTGAGAAAGCTTAGGAGGTGGCGATTTAAATTGTACTGGACAAGCAACCTCGAAATCCTAGAACTAAGGTGAAGTTTATTAAAAGGTGAAACTTTGAAATCCTAATTTGAAAAAAAAAAAAAAACACAAACAAACAAAATGGAGTTGACTTACAATCATGCTTGGAAAGGGCTGTCATATAAATTACCTAATTATAATAAAAAACCATGCAAAACACTCTTAATGAATGCAAGATATGATGAGTTGTTATTTATTAAGAGTGGTACGTCTTTTGACTTGATTATAATCAAGTTGTTTAAGTATAACAGATATGCAAAATGTCCTAAGACTAATGTGAATACATTTTTTTCATTTTAAAAGCTCACTAAACTCAAATATTTTATTATTTTGGTTAATTTTTATGACGAGTGAATTAGAGTATGTTGTGCAATATGTTATGTAGGTCCTTGATGATGTACGCTTACAGAATTTGTTCATAAGACTAGTCGAAATGTAAATGCAAAACTCACTTCCATAAGGAGATGGTTCCATAAGGCCAATCATCCCTTTTATGCAATGTGTGAGTGCTCAAAATATAAGAAATAGAAGCAATGTGATTATGCATATGTCTAATGTGATATTTTTGTGGTTGTTCCTAAATCGCAAGGAGATTACCACTTCAATTTTTTGTTTATTGTCAATTTGGCTATTTTATATGCATGATGGTTTTATGATTATGAATGTAATGTTTTGTGCAAATTTTTTGTTTTGGATTTGAATTTCATTTTATTTTTTGAAAATTTAAGTTGAAGTTGTTAGGTTTGGGTCCTTAGATGAGCTTCTTTATATTCCAGGCAAAAGTCATAAATAAAAACATCGACCTAAAATATGGGCAGACCTATCAAGCAAACATAACGATAAAACAACAAATGAGTGTCAATCATAGACCTACATCAGATTCATCAGTTAACAACATCCGAAGCATCATTGTTGGTTTAGTTAAGGTTCATCATTCACTTTAGTATTCTTCCTCTTTTGGATGGATTGGATATTGATAGTCAACTGACCAAAACACACCTAAACTCTAGAGTGAAAAAGACACTACATAAAATAAACCCTAAGTTACTATAGTAATCTAACCGTTTTAATTACAATAGTTCTACAAAACAAAGTTAGCACACCTTAAACTTGCTATGGGAGAATAAAACACATGCAAAAAAAAAAAATACCACTACCTAGTGCTACAAAGAATCAACTACTCGTCCTACCAAGCAACTAGTAAATAAATAATCACAACACAAAATCTATCTACTCCTATGACATCTAAAGGGTTAGTACCTTGTGACATTTAAAGGTGGACGAATGTGAAGCGAGAAAATTGATCAAGTTTTAAGACGACCCTAGTTAAGATGCTCATGTGTTTCCTTAATCTCAAAGTCGTTGGTGTTTTGGATCAACTGAATCAGGAAAGGTAGTTAACCTATTTCAACCTGAAGATCCTTATTAGCAAACACTGGTTGTCTAGACTTGAAGGTTAGTTATTATTGTTCAAGTTGCTTTCAACTATATTTGTTCATTATGGGTTAACTAACGTTTTAATGACTTTGAAATTTTATGAGTTGATAATTTTTTATCTTTTTTTAATTTTTCTTTGACTTTTAATCAATTTGTTTTTTTTAGTAGGATTGTCTTGAATTGATTTTATTTTCACTTAGATTGTCTTTTAATTATTTTGATTTTCACTAGGATTGTCTTTTATGATGACCCTGATCAAAATCTCATGGTTCCGTTATCCCAGTATCATAAGGGTTTATGGTCTGCTCGGTTATATATAACCAGAGGAAACCTTGTTAGTAATCACAGGTTACCTCATCCAAGGTTTCCTCACAAACAAGGGTTTGGTTTAATTAAGTTTAAGTTTTAATGATTGTTTAGTATTTATTTTAAGTTTTAATGACTTTTCACCTTTTACTTGTCTTTTAATGAAGTTAACTTGTTAAGTTTTTAGAGTTCATTTTATTTTGTATTTCAGTACATCTTAGTTTGTTTGGTTACTTGGTGAGGATTTGGTTTGTTTAATGTATCTTCATTTGTTTTGATTTAGCTGGATCATTAGCGAAGGTTTCATTTGAATTTGTATTTTCATAATAAAGTTATTAAGTTTTTAATTCATGTGGGATATATACATAAATTTGTCATTCTTAACCTAAATCACTCTGTCTCAAGATGGGGGTTGTTTGGTATGCTTTAATGTTTGTTGTTAAATGTTTTGAGGTGACTAATTAAGGGTTCCAATCTTAAAGACTTTATTTGGTGAGTTTGATATGTGAGTTCTAGTGTTTAATTTGACTTCTTTATTAAATTTTTTTTTAAGTTGAATTGTTTAATTCTTATGCTTATAAGGTTTATCATTATTTCATTATTGTTATATTTATTATTATTATTTTCAATTAATTGTTGAGTTTATACTTGTAATTATAAATGAATCTCCACTTATCTTTCATTTAACCCAATTTTGCTACATTTTTTATTATTTTGTTAATTGATGAGTATTTTACTTTAAGTATTATGAATTTGGCTTTCTTTTAAGTGTTGAAGTTTGAGGATTAATGAGTTAGAAAATGTTTCTTATTCTCTTAATTATGGGTTTTATTATATCTTAATTGTTTTAAGTTTCATTAATTAAAATTTTGAGGTATTGTGCTTAAATTACTCTTAAAGGCTTTTTTTGTATTTTTTAATATTTTTTTATTTCTTAAGAATTTGATTATCAATTTTCTGACTTGGGTTGATTAAGATTAATAGCATTTTATTACATGTGATTCTTATATTTTTGAATAATTACAATTTAACCTCTAAGCTTACCCTTAGGGTTTGACTTGAATTTTGACTTAATTATTTCATCTTATGTATTAATTAGGTTTAATTATTAGGGTCTGAAAGGTTTAATTTACTGTTTTGATAAAATTTTGGAGACCAAAAGCTAAAGTGTAATTTTACATTTTTAAAAATATATCCCTCATTGATTTTAGGTATTTGTATTATTTTTCGAGCTCAAAAAGGGTGATTTTAAAGTGTGAACACAAAGTTTTACATGGCCACTTTAATTTACAATTGAGTTTATATTTTTCTGATTTTATTTTAATTTTTATATGTATTTTCTCTATTAATTATTATTTTAAATAAAAATTAGGGTTCTCGATTTAAATGATTGCCTGTATCCTTGAAAAAATCGGGGAATGTTCCCTTTAACAGAGAGCTCGCCATATTCAAATTCTATTAAATTTTGATTAAAATTAATTTGTAATGTTTTTTTAAGTGTTTTGGAGTTTGAAATAATTTTTGGATTAATTATAAGTTAAATTATTTTAGATTTAATTTTGTTTAACTTTCTTCACTACACTTAGTTCAGGACAATTTTTATTTTATTGTTCTCATTTTTATTTAATTTGTTATGAATTTTTTAGTTTAATTAGATTTAACTGGATTTAATTAAATAAAAAATTTAGATTTTCCTACGAATTCGACGTGGCACCCCGTAAGCCTTGGTTTCGTTGAACTTCCCATGCGTCGCTCTGTTGTTCATTCTACTTTTCACGTAGGAACTGAGTTGCCTCTGATTTGTTGTCCGCTCTATCATGTGGTCCGTCATCTGATCTAATCATGGTCATTTGTTTTAAATGCATGGGAATGGACAATATCATTCGTCGCCCCCAAGAGATAAGTTCTCAATTCAGTTTGACAAAGACGATCACCTGAGTTCACGAAGCTCCTTGAAGAATCAATTTGAAGCTCCCTCGCCTTCTTGTATGAGTTCGGTTGAAAATGTTGCAAATATGAAAGCTGGTTCACTGTTCAAATTGACAGTTTCTCATGTTTGACAGCATATTAGATTTGATATTCGAATTTAATTGCTAAATTAATTGTTCTTAAATCATTCCCTAAAATCTTCTACATCTTTTCTTGCATGAATCTCACCATCTATGATTTGCTGCATAAGAGAAAATGACATGATTAATGAGCTTCATTAATTATTTAATTAATTTCTTAATGAGTTTAATAGCATAAAATAGGCATGCTACAACTCTCTAGTAATCTCCCTCCAGCATTTGTTCTTCTTAATGTTGGCTCTTGGGTAGAGAGAGAAAGAGAGGAAAGGAAGAGAGATCTTTTCTTATAATCGTTGAGGTGATCGACGAGTATATTCCTCGAAGTAATAAAATCCTTTGCAACTATGTTGACGTAATCAATTGGTCAAACCACGTAAATCTGTGTGTTCTATTCTGTTTCTGTTTTGCGAATTTCTCGTTCCAATTTTCATTTTATTGTCGTGGTTTTTCACAACAACTGGTATCTGAGCTGTAGTTTCGGATCTAAGGAAGAACGATGTCGAAGATGAAGTGATGATATTGGGGATCAAAAAGTTTAATAACTCAAATTTTGGTTACTGGAGAATGTAGATAGATGACAACCTCAATGGGAATAAATTTCATCTTCCGTTATTGGGAAAAAGACCAGAGAAGATGGATGAAAATGATTGGAGTATGTTGGATCGACAGGTTCTGGGAGTTGTTCGATTGACCCAGTCGAGAGTTGTTGCCCATAACGTAATCAAAGAAAGAATTACTACAATTCTCATGATAGTTTTATTAGGTATGTGTGAAAAACTATCTGATAAAACTATCGGTGAATGACAAAGTGCTCTTGATGAAAAAATTATTTAACTTGAAGATACCGGAAGATGTGTCTGTTGCTCAATATTTAAATGATTTCAATATGATCACAAATCGGTTGTCATTCGTCAAAATTGATTTGACGATAAGATACGTGCTCTGATATTGATAGTTTCATTGCCAAATAGCTGAGAAACCATGAGAATTACAATTAGCAATTCTGCAGGTAAATCTAAACTAAAATATGATGATATTCGTAATTTGATTTTGGCTTAGGAGGAGCATAGAAAAGATTCTGATGAGACATCGGGTTCGAGTTCGACACTGAATGTTGATTCCAGAGGGAGATCACATGACAAGAACTCAAACAGAGGAAGATCAAAATCAAAGAATGTAAGCAAGAGCAAGTCAAAGCCTGATCAACAGATAACCTGCTGGAATTGTGGTAATGTTGATCACATAAAAAATAACTGTAAAAATCTGAAGAAGACGGATGATGATAGTGCTAATGTTATAACTGAAGAAGTGCATGATGCACTATTGCTGGCAGTTCATATCTCTGTTGATGACTAGATACTAGATTCAGAGGCTTTCTTTCATACATCTTCCCATCAGGAGTTAATGCGGAACTATGTTGCATGTGACTTTGGGAATGTGTATCTGGTTGATAGAAAAACCCTGAATGTGGTGGGGATGAGAGACGTTGATATTGCACTCCCTAACAAAAGATCAAATGAACTTTGCAAAAGGTCAGACACTTTTTTGAGTTGAAGAAAAACCTCATTTCTGTTGGGCAACTCAATGAGAGTGATCATTCAGTAGTATTCTCAGATAGCACCTGGAAGGTTACCAAAGTAGCATTGGTTCTAGCTCGGGGTAAGAAAACTAACACACTATATATGACTACAGGTTTGCTCAAAACTAACACACTATATATGACTACAGTTACAGAGAGTATGACAGATTTGTAGCATTGTAGGCTTGGTCACATGAGTCAAAGCTATGAAGAAATCTTGCAAGATGAAAATTCGAGCAAGTGGGAGCTGGCCATAAAGGAGGAGATGGATTCCGTGATGGGAAATCAGACTTGGTAGCTGACAGAACTTTCGTCAGGGAAAAAGACATTACACAACAAGTGGATATGCCGGGAGAAGATAGAGCTTGAGGTCTAACTTTTCCTCTTTAGTAGCCTAAGGTTTAGCCATATGAATTTCCTGTTGACTATTCCTAGAGGACTAGAAAAGGAGCCCTCACAATTAGAAATTCTACACTTTTCTTTGCTCAACTTGAAGTTCCACATATTAGTCATAATCTCTAGTATTTAGTAGGTGGGGTCAGTATGGAGGAGCTAAAGGGGAGTCTCCCATAGGATGGTCAAACCTTAGGATTAACCCTGGGTGGTTTGGTTTTGCTTAGGCTAGCCTGCACACACCTTCTCACACACCCTAAACCCTAGACCCCTTTATTTCGTCTTTTGACTCATTTTGAGAAGCTCATGTGGATGGACCCAAACCCCTATTTCTTGGCTAAGAGGGTTAGGACCAACATATTGAACATCCAAAATGAGTCGTCATATGACTCCTGTTGGTTTGACGTGGTTTCATAGCTTACTTGCTCCATTCTAGCTCAAAATCACCAAATTACCAAAATACCCCCACAACCCTAATTTTTGCAAAAAATTCCAAAATTATCCAAAATACCGAAATTTGTCCAAAAGTCATCTCAAATCACTCACCACTACCTAAATTGACTAAAATTTCCCAAAATCACCAAATTTCCAAAATACTCAAAAAATTGTCAAAAATTACCAAAATGTCCATCATGACCCAAAATTTTCAAAAATTCTAAAAATTTCCAAAATTTTCAAAAATTCTAAAAATTTCCAAAATTTTCTTCTCAATTTCAATTTTTAACCATCACATTGACCCAATTTGACCAATTAAACCCAATTTGACCAAAAGCCCAAAAGTACTCTTAAATGCCCAAATTTCACCAATTTATCCTCAATTTTGGCCCAATTGACCCCAATCTTGCCCAATTTCAATTTCAAATCAAAATTCAACATCCCTGATACCAATTGAAGCCAAATAAAATCTCAATTTGACATAATTGCAAACTCAATTGCACCCAAATTTTGACCATATGTCTAAACCCACCAAATTGGTCTTTCAATTCGATTCAAAACCACTTGAAATCCTTTCCAAGTTATTCATGACATCTCTCTACACCAAATTCAACATTCAATTGATCCAAATTTTAACTCAAATTCAACCTTTAAAAAAGCCCAAGCCCACCATGTTTAATTCCAAAAGCCAAAATTCAATTAAAAGCCCACATGACAATTTTCCCCCTCATCATCCATTTCTTTAAAATCACTCCCTAAGTCTTAAGTCCATGATGAAATCATTCCAAATCAAGCCTCATGACAAACAGCACCCAAATATCTCATAAAATTCAAAATCCTTTCTCATACAGAAGAGCCAAGCCAAAGGGAACCATAGGTGAGTTATATGAGTCTTGCCACCTCATGGAGCTATTAATGGCAGAGGTCAAGCCACTTTCAACCCATGCTTAGTCAAATCTCTTTGGATGGTAACTTATCCCCAATGATTAAGCTGAGCCAAATGATCTCCTTTTCAGCCCAAACCAACTTTGGTGGTTGAGTCCAACCTAAATCCATGTTTTGACCCAAAATGACACTTTCCCTATTCCTCTTTAATACAAGACCTTTACTCGTGGCCAACCCCAATTGATTGCACCAAACCCAAGCCCTGTGCCCCCTGATCAAATGGTGACCTGACCCTGGCCGGCCGGTCACCTTGGCTGCCGGAAAACACCATGGCCAAGGGGGAGCATAGAGCTAAAACTCAAAATAGAACCCACCTGATGTGCACAAGTCCAATTGGCCATTGGAGCCTTTCTTCCCTCCACCTAATCATCATTTTTCACCCACTGGCCAGCCATGGTGGCCTCTCCCCCCCCTTCTATTTAAACTCACCCTCCAAGGTCAAGGAGGGAGAGCTTGAAATTCCTTGGGGAGACTGCCAAATTGTTCCCAGAGCTTCTTCAAAACCTCTTTCAGTGCAATGCTACCAATCTCCAGCCCTCTTCTCCACTAACCAGAGCCAATTTTTCAACCCTGATTTGAGCTTGAAATAGGACATTCCTCAAAAGTCCACCAAATCCAAATTAATTGCACCCACACCATCTCCTGAGTGAGAGAAGAAGATCCCCCACAAAAGCCCCTTCACCAGACCCCCTAGGGTATACTTTGATCAACCCCCTAAATCGACCTTGGTCGATTTCATAATTAGGCATTTCACTACAGCTTGAGGCTTCATCTAGGAGTTCTTTGGACTTAAAGGCAAACTTTTGGAAGCACCCAATCGAGGCTACACCTCTTGGGCAAAGGTATTGAACTCTCCCCTTAAACCAAGCTTCATTTAATTCTCCATGCTTATAGGCTTGATTTAAGACTTGATCAACTGTATGGATATGTTCTCCTAGTCAAGACGAGTCTGTAGGAACAAACCACACTTAATTTGGTTAAGTATCAAGAAAGATATTAAGGTTTGAGGTTGGACGGTTCTCGGGCTAAGGATTTGGAGAAGATGAACGTATATCATCCGTTTCCGCGTGTATCGAATGGACGGTAGTGATTGCGCCGGATATATGAATGGAACGAAAAAGGCGGGTCGAGTCAGCGCTAAGGTGGCTGGCATTGCCGAATCAGAAGACGCCGCATGGAAAGTTCGAATCTGCCTAGGTTGAGGTGGTGTCACGTCGCTTAAAAAGAAAAATAGAGATTTTTCTCACTTATTTAAATATCATAACTTCAAAAATGCATATCTTGGTGTAGAAAAATCACAAAAATAAAATAAAAATATCAGTTTCTTAGTGAACAGAGGAGAATAATGTGGAAATGGTTTCATGTTTTTTTAATGTAGGTATGATTTTTAATTAATTAAATAGTGTTTTTCTTATTTGAATTCTCCACTTGCATAGACATTTCACCATGACATGGGAACTTGGAGTTTTTGATGTCTCTGTTGTTAGGTATCTCCCTTGATTTTTTTCAAGTTCAGGGGGCATCTCTAATCAGAGATATCTAATTTTCAACTTAATAGTATTTGTTTTGGTATAAAAATTATAGTAATTAAAATATTGATCAGAAAAATACAAAACTTGTTTTGGTAGGTTCACTGTGATCAGAGGATTCCATGAAAAATATAAACTTAGTTTAACTCATTAAAAATAATTCTAATTGTCACCAACCCCTAAAAATGAATAAAAATTAATTAGGTATAGTTATAAATGTAAATAGTATAAAATCATTCTTCATTGTAATTTAACATCAGAGAAACTCCCCATAAACATTTCAAATCAATTGGAGTTAATTTGATCACTCAAATGAATCAATTAAAAGAAATTGCATTTTTTACATTAAAATAATTATAATAATTAAAATGCAATTCAAAAAATCACCAAATTTGTTTTGAGAGCTCCTTATGACCAGAGGAATCTAAGAAAAAATAAAAATTGGAATTAAAATAAACACTTCATTTTTTAGTCAATTTTAAGCATTTAAATTATTAAAAATTAATTTTAAAATCATAAGAAATGAAAAATTGTAAAAACACATTAAAATGTCACATTTTGCTTGCTAATCACTTGAAACTAATTAAAATAATTTTCCTAATTTTCTAAGTCAAGCTATTAATTTTTAAATGCTTAAAATGAATTTTCTTTAATTTTTCAAAAAAATAATTCTAATAATTAAAATATAAATCACAAAAATATGAAATTTGTTTCTTTAAGTTTCCTGGAATGAGAGAGATTTAAGAAAAATACAAAACTTAATTTTTCACTTAATTAATATTTTATATTTAATTAATACTCAAAATAAATAAATAATTCTAATAATTCAATTAAATCTCTAAAAATCATGAAAATTGGTAGTGGTTCTCTCTCTTAGGTGAACCGCCAATAATTTTCTTAAGGATAAGAATTTTATTTTGGTTGAGTTATTAAATTTTCATTAAAAATCTTTATTTTTGCATTAAAAATAATTATAAAATTAAATAAATTCAGAAAAATCACATTTTTCTTCTCTGATATTTTAATTAACCCACGAGTGGGGTAACATAAAATTTCAAAGTTATTTGCATTAAATTTGATAAATTATGAGGTTTTAGGTCCTTAACGGCAAAATGGTAATTTTTAGGATTTAGCCTTAATCAATATTTTGAAATTGATTTTATTGGAATTAATTTTAATAAGTTGATTTTAATCGATATTAATAGGTTGATCTTAATTGGTTTAGTTTTTGTTGAACTTAAATTTAACCGTTTTAATCTTTGGTGAAATTGGTTTTAGTTAATAATAATTTTAGTTGAAATTAATTTTGATAGATTTAATTTATGTTGATATTGATTTTAATAGATTTAATTTTAAGTTTAATTTTAATTGCTTGAACTTAATTTTAATAGGTTAATTTTTAGTGAAATTGATTTTAGTGGATTTAATTGAAATTTTTTTAATGAATTTCATTTTAATTGCTTGAACAAATTAAAAAAAATTGTTGAAATTGGTTTTAATAGATTTAATATTAATTTATATTGTTTTTGATGGATTTTTGAAATTTTAATGTGATTTTGTTTAATTTTAATTTTAATTTGCTTTTTTGAATTTTAATTAGTGTTCTTTTCTATTTTAAAGGACAAGCCTCATCTTGATCCAAGTTGAGCCTCATACCTAAAGAGCTCTTTTACTAAAGAAAAGGTTACCCTAAGTGTTGGGAAGGGGAAGTAAAAGGTGCCTAGGAGACCTATGTCAAAGAGTTTCATAAAGAATTTCAAATTTTTTTGCGTACTGAACTTATGTTTCAATGGATCGTCTTTAACTAATTAAACCAATGGTTAAGAATTTGAAGTAAGAATTTTTTGAAATTCTTTTAAGATTTTAGTTCCACCACTAGTTTTTTAGGTGAGCTTTTAAGAAAATACTAAGGCTAGACCCTAAGCTCTAGAGAGAAAAAAGGAAGGATCTCATGCAAAAATGAGGTCAACAAAAATATAAAGATACACAAATGAAGAAAAAATAAAGTTAAAATAACATAAATATATTATGCATATTTGATACACATTACACAAGCATATGACACACATCGCTCCTTTGCTGGGAAGAGACATAAGCAGGTTGTCACATTCACTACAGTTATATAGACCCAAGTTACCTCTCAACTCACTCAGATGGATGTATGTGTTGTGACATGATGTACGTTGGGGAGGGAACTAGCATGTAGAGACTGAGATAGAGGAGGACGATGATGAGGATGAGGAGCATGATTATTTTAATTTCCTTTTGTTTATGTTGAGGCATTTACGTATATTTATTAATTTATGTACATGTTATTTCAATTTATATTGTTTTAAAAAATATGCTTTCTTTTGTTTTCTGTTTGTTATTGTATTCATCTAGTTTTAGTTTAGTAGCTATGTAGATAAGTAAATTTAATTATGTGTTGTATATTTCATATGTTTCTATGATGCAGTTGCAATTGTTAAAGTTTTAAGAAAATGAAGAAGATTTTTTGTTTTTCTTTTCTTAAGCATAGTTTTTTGACGGCCAACCTACGTGCTCTCAATTTTCAAGGCATCGCCTGTCTGTTATAAAATCAATGGTTATCTGTCAGATCTTCACTGGTCATGAACTAACATGTAGCTACCTATCAAAAACACGTTCGACAAGAATGCACCCCATTAGAATACCATTGATAAATTTACTTATCAAAAATCCCGTTAGAATGAGAATTTAATAAAGTAAACAAATAAAATATAATAGCTACAAATGAGATCAAATCCATATCCAAATATGAAGAAAAAGAATTTGATAAATTATATTTCAACAAAATTTTTTATGAAGTAAAATTGATGGGGACATTATTTAGGCTCAGAATACAAGCAATAACTCAAATATCCATTAATTTTATCATTTGTTTAGAAACATAATGCATTGTTATGAATATTCTCGTTTTTGTTCGTAACTTACAATTTATTTTTATAATCAAACTAGCGTTGGAGGTGGAATTCTGGCCTTGGTAGCTTGCTCAAAGGCATAAGCTATCTCAATCAATATGGCATCTGAACCTTGCAATCCAGCAAAAGAAATACCTAAAGGCTCACCGGTGCTATTGTATCCAGCTGGAACACTGATAATGGGAAAGGCTCCAAGAGACATTACATTTGAAGCATAATGTTCAGGGAACAACACAGCATCTAAACTTTTTTGTTTCATTAGATTCTCCATGCCTT
This sequence comes from Phalaenopsis aphrodite, assembly GCA_003013225.1. NCBI lineage: Eukaryota > Viridiplantae > Streptophyta > Magnoliopsida > Asparagales > Orchidaceae > Phalaenopsis > Phalaenopsis aphrodite. Next base: position 1,671,680 of record NEWO01000028.1, read on the forward strand.
CTTTGGAGAGTTGTGCCATTGTTTCTATGCCCTCCTTCTCTGCTAAACCTATCCCATTTGTTTTTTGTGATGCCAAGAAGATTATTTGTCCATATTCATTTATTTTTTCCTACATGAATTGATAATGAAAAAAAAAAAGTTAATTAAGTGGCTTCCATGCCAAATACATGCATTTCAGTTACAATATAAATTAGGGGGCAATTATAAATTACCTCAATTGAGTGGTTGATGTTAAAGGCTATGACATCTGCAAGAGATCGTACAGGGGAGGACACGAGATCATCGAGGTAGGCATTGAGTGACAGCTTGAATTCAGCCAATAATGAAATGATTTCACCATTTAAAGTAATATTTTCCATGATTTCTCTATTCTTCATTTCAAGATTGTCGACTAAGATGGCACCTTTTAATCTGTAACATGATATTTGAAATTTAAATAAATTTTGAATTTAAATTTATTAACATTTTCATATATTCTTGTTCTACAGAAGATATCTTATATAGTTTATCAAACAATACTTGCTCTATTCAAAAATGAGTTCTTAGAATTTCTTGTACTTAGTAGACTATTTGTGATCATATGCTTATATATCTTGATTCATAGATTTGTCATTTTATTCTAAGAACAGAACATCATTTCTTGAAACTCTTTTTCTCAAATTTGATGAACGATCTGAAATGCATAAAAAAGAAGATTACTTTATTAATCTATTGTTAACGGGGAGAAAATTTAATCACCTCATGGTTTGAAGATGTGCCGCAAATGCATTAACCTCCATGGATCCTATCGGGTACATGTCAACGTAGGGATGACGCAAAATCCCAATTCTCTTCCCCTTCAGCCCGTCCTCTTTTAAGGACTTGCAGAATCCGCCCTTCGGAATAAACTTCTCTGCAGCCTCTGTCGCCTCGGCGTCTAGCGGATCGAAACCCACGATGACATCCAAAAGTGCCACTGCATCTGCCACCGTTCGTGCCATTGGCCCTATGGTTTGTAGCCTCGGGGAGATGGGAACCATCCCTGATCGGCTTGTTAGCCCAACCGTGGGCTTGATGCCCACCACCGAGTTTACCACTGCAGGGCAGGTGATAGCGCCATCCAAATCCGTTGCAAGAGAAACTGTCACTAGATTTGCAGCCACCGCTATGGCAGAACCGCTGCTGGTTCCACATGGATTCATTGCCTTAGAGTAAGGATTTTGGCCTTGGCCCCCTCGTGGACTCCACCCTTGTGGCGCATCTAGTGCTCGAAAATTGTCCCACTCGCTCATGCTTGCTTTACCCAGAATTATGGCACCGGCCTTTCGGAGGCGTTGGATGACACCGGCATCTCGCGGCACGACAGAGCCCAGAAGAGCAAAGGATCCTGAGGTGGTGTTGAGCTTGTCGTGGGTGTTTATGTTGTCCTTGACGAGAACGGGGATGCCGTGTAGAGGGCTGAGATGGCTGTAGGCATTGCGCTGAAAGTCGGCTTTGGCTGCATCATCGAGTGCATCTGGATTGACCTCAATAACAGCATTGAGGTAGGGGTTGAGGGTTCTTATTTGGTCTAGGTAGTACTCAACAAGCTGGCAGGAAGTGAGTCGGCCCTCATTGAAGGCGGCTTGGATGTCAGAAATGGTGGCCTCTTCGAAGCGAAATGAAACATCATCCGCTTGCAACCTTAAAGCCAAAAAAACAATTATTTAGCACTCATTTTTATTGCAACATGAGGGTAGCCAACCAACCTGTTCTCCATCCCTTTTCGCCATGAAGTCTTAGTAGCAAAACCATCTGCTTGACCACAGACAGCGAAAGTCAGAAGCAGAAGAAGGGAGACATTAATGGCGGATGTCATGGATGCCGCCTAACCGCGTCCCCTTCAAAGCGGTAAAAACACAAGTGAATATTGCCGCCTTTTTATAAGATGCATAGAGCAATTTCGATACATTAAAAGATGTCTTTGGTGATTGGCTCCAAACGTCTCTCCTATGCGTGCAGTTCCCATCGCCTTCATGTCTGAATTTTCCTCCAGCTGGCGTTAATTTAACCTGCCATTATCCTTTGATTTGGATCCGAAGTCATCAATGAAATTAAGATTTTTTACAGGTTCAAGTCAACACATGACATAATTTAAATGAGGAAAGGGAAATGAGCATTTCGTTAATGGCTGGACCAAGTCGCAGCTAGTAATACTGCTATAATGGTATTGATCACATGCCGACAAGAGAAAGCTGATGCTCTGATATATTGATAGATTGTAAAAAATAATCAATACTGCCAATAATAACCAAAATAATTATGAATATTCTAATCCTCTGAAATAGAGATTTATGAATTATTTCATGAAGCCAACTAATATATTAGTTGAAACTTCATTAAAAGTGGATGGATAAATACATTAGAGCTAGTAATAATTCAACCAATTTCAACTTTTTGACTTTTATGATCTTTATAAATTTTCTATTTTTTATTTAATTTGGTAAATGAATAAATACAGTTTTACTCCCTCTAGCAATTTATGTTGGGCAAGACTATCTTCTACATATATATGTTAAAGATGTGTTCACTTTCCCTGGTCATCTGGATTGGAAAGTATGGGTATGTGATTTAAATGCATTTGCCATTGGATTAATGAATTAATATCTTTTAGATTGTAATTGGTATGCTCTAATTTTATTAACCCACTGATAAGTGAAAAGATTGCATGAAATTCTTTATATTTTACACATGTTTTTGGATGAAATTGCACTTTAAAGAAAAAGTTTTTTTTTATATATTTCTTGCAGGTATGACATGTATTAGAAGTGGAGGGAATTGGAAGAGACATGAAGCAAAAAGGAGGTGAAATAGAGCAAAATGTAATTTATTGGGTTGGGGCCTTGGCGCTAGACTTCTTGGGCGCCTTGGCTCCAGCCTCAATCCATGCAATCCAAGATGTTGGAGCCTAAGCACCACCCATTGGGCGCCAAGGCCCCAGATGTGAAGGTCAGGGCCTTGGCGCCTGAATAATTGGGTGCCTAGGCACCATAACGGAATCTGATGCAAATATAGCAGGTCGACCTACCTGTTCGAATCGTCATTTGGGCGGAACAGAGGCAATTTGAACAGAGTATATTATAGGTTATTTAAAGAAGACTCGGAGAGTTTTACAAAGAGCTTTTGGGAAAGGAAAGAAGGGAAGTTCCTCTGCTCTTGAAAAAGATATCTTTAGAGTAAAATGCTTGCTCTAGGCTAGAGATAACAAGTATAGAGTAGAGAATTGGTGAGGATATGAGTGTTAAAGTAAGGAGAGTCTATAGGAAAGCAACAAGGGCATTTGTGGAGCATTCTTAAGGCGTTTTTGAGGGACAGATAGTATTATTGTGTTTAAGTATTGTATTTCCTGTAAATACTTTGGTATGTGAATTACCTTTGTTTCAATGAAGGCTTCTGGTGTTTTCTCTATGTTTTATCTATGTTTTCTCTATGTTTTCTGTGTAATCTCCTCTAAATTTTCCTTGTGGTAATGTAGTAGGATTTGTAGGAATGTGAAAATGATTTTAAGTTGTCTTTAACCTTTTGATGTGATGATTTTCCTTCTGCATTTCATTTACCCATCTTTTTGACCAAATGGTTTGTTAAAATTCTTTATGAACTCATGATGAGTCGGGAGTGCCATGAAATGAACAACAAGGAAGATCACGTTGAACTATAGAATATGAAGAAAAAGTACACCATAGGGAGATGCAAATAGATAAGGAGATAATCGTTGTTGGGTTCAAAGTGGGGCTTAAGGAATTAAAACCACTTTAACAAAACTTTTTTATGCACTTGGGAAGGGTAAAAAAGATAATTGTTTCTATTTGTCACTAGCCACATTTCAATTTGCATTTTTTCATTTTTTTTCACTCCACTATTATCACTGCAAGGGAAGGTAGTTTTAACACTTGATCATCACCAATTCAAGTAGTATAATTTGAATTTCTATAGGAGTAAACTTTAAACTAATTTGCATTGCACAAATTAATTTTTTTTAACAAAACTTAATTCTCTTTAAATTACAAAGTGAGAAAGAGTTAAGTAGGCTTGTTGACCTCATTTTTTATTGAGGTCTAGTTTTTTTCTCTTTAGTAGTCTAGGGTTTAGCTATAGGACTTTCTTGTTGATTATTCCTAGAGAACTAGAAAATGATCCCTCACCATTAGAAATTCTAATCCATTCTTTACTCAACTTGAAGTTCCACATGTTGGTCATAACCTATAACACTTAGTAGGTGGGGTCAATATGGATGAGCTCAAGGGGAGTCCCATATAGGATGGTCGGACCTTAGGACTAACCCTGGGTGATTTGGTTTTGGTTGGGCTAGCTTGCACACACTTTCTTACACACCCCAAATACTAGGACCCCTTAGGTTAGTCTACCGACTCCTTCTAGAAAGCTCATATAGATGGACCTATGCCCCAGGTCTTTTGGCTAAGAGGGTTAGAGCCAGCATATTGAGCATCCAAAATGAATCATCATATGGCTCCTATTGGTTTGATATGGCTTCATTGCTTCACCAAATTACCAAATATACCCATACAACCCTAATTTTTGCCAAAAATCCCAAAATTTGCTAAAAAATCATCTCAAACCACTGACCACTACCTAAATTGACCAAAATTCACCAAAATCACCAAATTCCCAAAATACCCAAAAAAATTGCCAAAACTACCAAAATGTCCCTCATGACCTAAAAAATCCAAAAATTTCAAAAATACTAAAAAATTCCCAATTTTAATTTTTAGTCATCACGTTAACCAAATTTGACCAATTTTACCTAATTTGACCAAGTGCCCCAATTTGTTCTTAAAGACCCAAATGTCTCCAAATTAACCTCAATTTTGGCTTAATTAGCTCTAATCTTGCCCAATTTCAATTCCAAATCAAAATTCAACATCCCTAATCCTACTTTAAACAAAATTCAAGCCCAATTTGACCCAATTGAAAGCTCAATTTCACCCAAATCAAAAAGCCCCAATTTTGACCATATGCCGGAATCCACTAAATTAGCCCCCCAATTCAATTCAAAATCACTTGAAATTTTTCCAAACTCTTCATGAAATACTCCTACACCAAACTTAACATTCAATTAGCCCAAGTTTTAGCCCAAATTCAACCTCAATTTCAAAAGCCCAATCCCACATCTAATTTCAAAAGCCCAAATCCAAAGCCCACATGACAATTCTTTCTCTTCATCATCCATTTGATTAAAATCATCCTAAATTCAAAATCAAATCATTCCAAATCAAGCGTCATGCCAAAATCCACCAAAATATCTTATAAATTCAAAAATCCCTTCTCATGAAAGTTAGCCAAGCCATAGATAGCCATTAGAGTCATGCCACATCACCATACCATTAGTGGAAAGAGACCAAGATACTTTCAAATATCCTTAAGATTCTCTTAACCCCTCCCATGAATCACTCTAACCCATGTTTAGCGAAATCTCTTTATATAGAGACCTCAACATGATGATTGAGTTGAGCCATTTGATTTTCTTCAGCCCAAACCTTCCTTGAGGGATGAACCCAACCTCAAACCATGATTTGACCCAAATTGACCCAAAATAGTCCTTCCCCCATACTATTTAAATTCAATGCCTTTACACATGACCAACCCCAATTGACTTCACCAAACCCAAGCCCTTACCTCCCTGGACTGGATGGTGACCTGAGCCTGGCCGGCCGACCACCTAGGCTGCTGCGAAAAGTCATGGCCAAGGGCTCCCCCATGGTTAAAACTCAAAATTAAAAACATCCAAGCTGTCTTATCCCAATTGGCTTTTTGCACCTTGTTGGCATCCACATAAGCAACCCAAAGCACTCACCAATTGCCCCTGGTGGCCTCTCCTTCCCCCTCTATTTAAACCCACCCTCCATGGCCAAACCAAGAGAGCTTGAAATTCGTTGGGGAGACTCTGTCAAATTTCTTCAGAGTTTCTTCAAGACCTCCTAAGTGCAATGCAACCATTCCCCAGCCCTCTCCTCCACTGAACAAAGCCAATTTTCCAACCCTAATTTGAGGCTGAAACAGGACATCTCCAAAACCTCCACCAAATTTAAAATAATTGCACCCACACCATCCCTACATGAGAGAAGAAGATCCCCCATAAAAGCCCCATCACCAGAGCACCATTGGGTGGACTTTAACCAACACCCAAAATCGGCCTTGGTCGAACATGGGTCTAGAGAGATTTGATATTCTTGATACAATAAAAAATATATGTTGTTCAAGAGAGATTTGATATTCTTGATACAATAAAAAATATTAAACCACTTTTTCCTTCTATAGAAGAACTCCGTGAACTTGAAAAAATTGTGCTTCCCAAATACCTATAATATGCTTACATGGGGAAGTCATCTACATTATCAGATATCATATCCTCAGATTTGGCTCACTTGCAAGAGGAGAAATTAATGAAAATTTTGAGGAATTATAAGTAAGCCAATTTAAAGTGGTTATGAATTTGTAAGATTTTAAAATGTATTTTCAGCACATAAATGTATGTTCTTATAGTTTTATCATTTGTTTATTAAAATAATTTTAAAAAATAAAAGAAAAAATGAGAAAAATATAAAATCAAGTTCTCCGAGTTCACTAAAGTCAAAGAGATTAATGAAAAATAAAAGTAGATTTTTTTTTAAAAAAAATGTATCTTCTATTTATTTATTTATCAAAATAAGTTAAAAAACTATAAAAATTTAAAGGCAATTCAAAAAGTCATAAAAATTGCTCCAAGTAGTTCTCTGACTTTCAGCAACAACATAAATTTTTCCTAAGGAAAGAGAACATATTTTGAATAATTAAAATAATTAACATTGAAAATTCATAATTTTGGATTAAAAATAATTATTAAAAATAAAATAATATCAAAAATATAATTCCTCCTCTGATGTGCTAATTAGTCCATGAGTAAGAGGACAACAAAGCTTCATGGTCATTTAGATCAAAATGAAAGAGTTATGAAGTATAAACTGAAATGGTATAATTGTAATTTAGGAATTTTACACCCTAACCCTAATTTAATCAAAATTTTAGGTTAAACCTAAAGGGAAAGGTATTAAATTAAGAGGTTTAACATACTGAAACACAAAGGGTAAACGAGGTAGTAGCCCATTCATGACTTTTCTATAAAAGGATAAAATTGTAATTACTTGAATTATTATGAATGGAAAAAAAATGAAAGCTTGGATGATCTAAGAGTGAAGAGTAAGAATTAGAAGTTCAATAAACTACTAATTTGAACCTCGCAATCATTGATTAAACATAGTTCAATCTTTCTAATGAGCATCAAACACACTTTTTTATATTTTTTTTTTTAAGTTACAGAACCTACCCTTAAGCTTTAAGAGCTTGTTAGTGAATTATATTTAATCTAATATCATTTGAGGAATAGTTAAGCAACATATATAAGTAAGAGTGAAACATCTAAAAGCACTACAGGCTCAAACCCGATTGAGGGACAAGAGTGTAAAATTGCCTAACGGTCAAACATACCCTTAGGGGTGCTTATACAACTGTTAACATGACATTAAGTGAAGAAACATTTGCCTTACTCATGGACTAACTAAGATATCAAGATTACACTGAGCACTGTTGCAATCTAAAAGACTCCTAATATAATTAGAACAATTAACTCAACAACATAGTAATACCCAATAAATTATAAAGTTGTTTAGGCTCATCCCCTGAACACCTTTGCAAGATTTTGGACATTCTAGAGAATATTTGGGTTTATTATAATTTGTTGAGAAAAATCGTTCACAAAATCTAAGGACCCGCCAAGATATAATTTGGGACCCTTAAATCCACACATTAATGGAATAACTTGCTACTACTTAACATACATTAAAACCCAATGCTCAAGGGTATGAGTCTTGGATATGGTATTCACACCTTGTGGGCAATTGAGAATATTTGAAATAGTGGTGTATGGACCATCGAGTTGAGCTATAAGTTGGACACTTCAGAATTAATGAATATTATGTGAAATGCTTCTAGTGCTAAAAGTGGGGTAATAGAAAAGTATCTCCTAGCCTGAGGACCTTCGGGTAGGGTGTGAGATCGGTGTTATTATTCACTAACACTTGGTAAGAAGTTGCCCCTTCTTTTCTTAGGTTGCCAGTAGCACTGGCCCAATCAGAGTGATTAATTTTGTGGATTGTTTCATTTACAATATTATAATAATAATAATAATAATATTATTATTATTATTATTATTATTATTATTATTATTGTTACTACTATATATATATATATAATATAATATAATATAATATAATATAAAAAATCTCTTCCCGTTACACTACTATTTTTTACTGCTAAGTAAAAAAAATCACTTTTTTATGCCTGACAAATTAAGAATTTTGGATGTTAACCTATACAAGTCCACTTGTTAATCACTTTGATTGGGTTAGGAGTTGGCCTCCTCTTATTGTTTGGTTGGTGGTTTATACCTGATGTTGAATGAGACAAAGCACACAAATTGTTTATGATTACCTACGAATGTCCCTTGAGATTTATGAGTTTGAGCCTACCCCCAACTTGAATTCTTATAGCCAGTTCTAATCATCCATATATGTGTTTTATATACACATATACACATGTCTTTTATGCTTGTTTAATCTTTCATAATAATTGCATACTCTACTTGTAAATCTAACCCTTTTCAGCAGCAGCATTAGAGGCAGTAGGTACGTTCTATTACTTTTCTTTCATGCATTTTTATTTTACTTTGTTTTACTGCATATTTCATTTATGCATAATTTATTACGCTTGCAAAGACCCTAAGGTAGACAACAATCGGGCATATGTTTAGGAGGAACACTACAAAAGGCCTTGGGAGTCAACAATAATGACATGCTCACTTTAAAACCCTAAACTTGGAACCATCATCACAAGGAGTTCAAAACAAGCTGCAAGCGGAAGGAGTACGACTTTAGATGACGATAGAGACTCAAACAAAGCAGATCTACTTCAGCAAAACTTTCCTTAGTCTTAAATAATATAAACCCTTAAGACTTTGAGGTTGCTCGTCTAGTGCGACGTAAATCCTCACATTACCTTTAAGCTTTTGCACATTTATGTTGTGCAGTATGTCTTAACTCTTTTATGATTCCAAAGTTGTTCGTCTAGTACGACTTAAATCATTCTATTTTTTTAGGTTATTTGCATGATCAGATGTTGTGATAGTGTAAGTTTTAATTTTAAATAAATCACATAAATAAACATTAAACAGCTTTACTTTCAAGATGTAAAGCCAAGCAATATGATAGTCTGGGAAGTCACCGAAAATTGCCCGACATATATGACATCCACTACTTTTCACTCCTTTGTCCTCCAAAATAATTGTTCCTACTTGAATTTCCTACAAGCAATCATGAAAACTCAACTTTAAAAATCTTGAAGACAAAACTCTTGATCTTATCGAGAGTTTTCTCAAGTGATTTTGATCATTTAAGATGTAATTAACTATAGAGGATTGTCACTATAAAAATTAGATTCCCATGTAAAATAAACCCTACATAATTTCTATATTAGACAAGGGAATTATCGGTCACACAAAAAGTTCGTAGATCAAACGTATGTCATAAATTCTTTAGTTTATATAATCGAGCTCACCGCTAAGTAGAATGTCTATCTCTCGGGATGATGTATTACTGGTGGTGTCGTGCTCGATTACTTAAACAATCAAATATATGAGATCTATTTGGTATCATTTTTCAAAATCAATATATATATATATATATATATATATATATATATATATATTAAAATAAATTATTTTCAAAGCAACTGACAGAATTTTAAAATGGTGACTACTAGTGTTATGAGAGGTTTTCCTTGAATTGTCCTTGGTAGACATTTTTGGAAGATGGTTTTCTAGCCGCAAACATGCAACTGAGTGGTAGGGACCAAGCATACATGGTTGAATGTGGATGTGGGAGGTTGAGTTTCGGCATAGTCAACTCAGTCAGCTGAATTAGGTTAGTCATACCTCTGAGTCGGTCGTCCAAACCAGGTTGGTCATCCCTCTAATTCAATCGTTCAAGTTGTGTTGGTCATTTAGGATGGGTCGATCGTACATAGTGGGTATGTCGTTTAGACTGGGTCGACTGAGATCTGACTTGACAAGCCAAAATTAATCCTTAATTCTCCACATAGTGCTCCTTTTTTAATTTGTGACATAATCCACCTTCATTATATCTTTTAGAATGTTGAATCCTAATTTTTCTGTGAATCACACTCGAGAAATAAAACATAAATAAGGAGAGAGAGAGAGAGAGAGAGAGAGAGAGAGAGAGAGAGAGAGAAAGAGAGAGAGAGAGAGAGATAAAAAGAGAGAGGGAGGAGTGGGCCATATATTGGAGAGGGTACACTATCATGTTACAATTTTGCCCCTATTTTTTATGAGGTTGTGCTAGGGCATTTCTAGAGTTTTACATGTATAGATTTATCATTCGGCTGCTTTCTGACTCAAGTGGCTAAGCTTAACAAGCATCGGGTAGGCAGAGTTAGCTCAATCGACTAAGTGGGGTTGGTCTTCTGGGAAGTGGTTCATCCAAATCGGGTCAGTCATCCATGCCTAGGTTAGGTCTGTCATCCGGGTTGTGTCGGTAACTTCAGGCAGGGTCAGTCATCCGGGCTTTGTCATCCCGACTTAATCATCCAGGCTTGGTCCGCCATCCAAACTAGATCTTAAAATCAGCTAAGGGCTGGGCAATCACTCGATTGTCTCACTTTTTAAGCATGGATTTCATATTTGTCAGTTCGAGATTGTCCAAGTGCTAATGTTGCTCCTCGTTGCCTGCAATTTCAACTGAGCAATCTGGCAAATAATCATTTACAAGTTTAACTTCAACATCAGGCGAGGAATACTCGATTTGACATGGCCATTGCAGTAGGAATCTTCCTCATTTTTCTAAACCAAAACAATAGAGCAAAATGATATAATTTTTTTCTTTTCTATTGTTGCTCATAAAAAGCAACATATTTTTAGTGGGTTTCATGTGCAAGCAATGGCATTTGGAGGGCAAAATTAGATCTTTAGTTTGCATCAACATGGTTGACAAATGGGATGTATATGGAGTAGAAAAAGATTATTTTTATATTTCTTCGTCATAAATGTATTTTCCAAGGTCCAACTTGTAAATGATTATTTGATTTGTACCTTCGCCCACTTCAATCATTATGTAGTGTGCATAGAGAAAATATTTACTTAAAAAAATCAATGTCAGGTTTAAATATTATAATTCCAAGATTTGGTTTTTACTGAAATAATTGTCAAGGCAATAGTATTCAAAGGAAAATGTACTACTAAAATAAGCAAGTGGATACAAAAATATATTAAACCAATTAATATATTTGTTCCAAATAAAGGATTTTTTTTTTTTTTTTGGGTTTAAGTTTCATCTATAGAAGCAATGATTTCACATTTTGAACGAATGTAACTTTGTGGTGGTTATGTCTTGCAAGGGAAAAGTTATTACGTCCGGAGATCATCGGGAAGAAAAAAAATCTCTTGCGATCAGTGCATCGCGTCCGTTGTCTTGATGCAGTCGATGCCCGGACTCTAGACACAATAATTTCTCCTTAGGAGGAGGAGGGCAAGATGAATGCTCTTTTTTAGTAGGCAGGATTCTAGTTCTTTTAAGAATATTAGGCCCAATCTTTGAAGAAAATTTAGGAGCATTGTGAGAGGTTGAATATATTAATTAATTAAACTTGCTTTAAGCATACATTCAAGCATATACTACAGGATTTTAGACTTTTTTTTTATGGTCAGAATCCATACAAAAACTATTTAAATGATGTCGGTTTTAAAAAAATAAACGACTTTCTAATGTGTTAACGACCGTTGCCTTTTCATTTCTTGGAAACCCTAATTTCCACGACATTATATAAGACTCAATTTATCGGTTGCACTCTGATGGGTAGCATTCCTGTCGCACATAATTTTTTATGGATATTCCCCGTTTGCATAACGTCGACCATTAGATGATCTGATTAGGAGAGTAGATGTTTTAGATTCGACTTGTGTTAAGAAAGGCAGAGGTAGACCTAGGAAGACTTGGGCTTATTGTATTAAAAATGATCTTAATTTATTAGAACTAAATGAAAATATGACACTAAATAGGACGCAATGGAGAAAAAGGATTCATGTGGCCGACCCCACGTAGTGGGATTAAGGCTTTGTTGTTGTTGTTGTTGTATTCCCCGTCAGCTTAAATCCAACGAAAAATCGACGGGCAGCCATCAGTTATAAAATTGACAGGCAATGCTCGTTAATTTTTTTTGGATATTGATAGCCCGTCAGAAGGTTCGTTGATTGGTTGACGGTCGGAAAATTGTACATGAAAATAGATAAAGATCCTTCTATGTTTCATTAGAATTTTCACATCTGCAATTGAATCATATGATACATACATCATACAATCACACTTATTAAAATTAAAATACACATTTTCACGCATAAATTTAAGGCACCAAAGTGTCACATATGTAAATATGAAATTTTAGGTGTGATATACATAAATACATAAGAGTTTTGTGCTAGCTATATGAATTTCTTTTTAAAAGGGGACATCTACATGCATAGCACACAGTTCTTATGTATTTACATAAGACCACCTAAACTATTATATTTTAATATATTGCTCTTATAACTTTAATATCACATCAAAAATAATAAGAATAACAATTTTTAAAAGTGAAATATATCTTTTCGTGCATAATTTTAAAGCACCAAATGGTCATGTATGTAAATATAAAAGTTTAGGTGTGAGATACATAAATACATAAGAATTGGATGTCAGGTATGTAAATATTCCTTTAAAAGTGCCATTTACATACATACCACTCAATTCTTATGTATTTACATAAGAACACCTAAAATTTCATAATTTTCACACATACCGCTCTTAAACTTTAATATCACATTAAAACAACACAACCAACTTTAAAAAGTGAAATATACATTTTTCATGCATTGATTTAAAGCATCAAAGTGACATGTAAGTAAATATGAAAGTTTTGGTGTGAGTAACAAAAATAAATAAGAATTATGTGCTAGGTATGCATGTTAATAAAAACTTGAACGAAGAAATGCGAGAAAAATGGAGTTTGGCGAAGAATGTTGCGAGAGGTCTTCGGTCGGCTTCAGAACAAACGCTGGAAATAAAAATATGAGTTTTAAGTCATCGGTTGGACATATTAACCCTAATCGATGGCTTTGTGTTGGATAACGACGGTCGTTGTTAATGTATTATAAACTTATGGGTTATACGGTCTGAAAGGTCTGTGTTTTAAATACCATTAAAAAAATTGTTGGCAATGACATAAAAAATAACCATCGATTTTCCCTCCTTTTCAGCAGTTGTAATGATAGTATTTCTTCGCGCAGAGCTCATGATGGGAAGCATTGGATATTCACCTTTAGAGTCAATAAGTTGATATAATCAATCTTGTTGATAAGCTCTTTTACCATAAATGAGCCTTCCATTGTTGGCTCAAATTTGCCTTTTTTTCGGCGGTCAGCCATAATGGGACACCGAAGAACCTAATCAAGTCGCCTGCTTAAAAGGTTCTAGGATGAACTAATTTATCATGGGCTAGGATCTTTCATGATTGATACAAGTCAAGTTTTTGCTAGGATCAAAAGCCACTAATGTGAACAGTAACGGTGAATTGATGTGATGCAGACATTGGTAATTGGGAGAGAAAGGGAGGGAGAGAGAGAGTGTGTGTGTGTTGTGAGAGAGAGGGAGAGAGGGAGAGAGAGAGGGGGGGAGAGAGAGAGACAAATTACTCCAATTTCCTCATTAGAAATAAAGGCCAAATTATGAAAGGGAGCTCTTAAAGTCATTGTTTTAGTGGAAGGAAAAAAAAAAAAATTGCTGATTTTATTTATTCTTTGAAATTTAGTGGTTTTGGGTTGAACAAAATTACTTATGAAAATAGGCCTTATTATATTTGAATAATTTTATCTAACTTTTTTTATTGTCCAATACATAAATTATCTTTGCCAAAATTTTGAGCACATTTGATTTTACTTTGTGACTACTTATCCTAGTTGTAAAGAACATGATAAGTAGGAAAATTGAAGGTCTCTTAATGTAAGTTTATTTGGGAATGATTATATATATATATATATATATATATATATATATCATCGAGTCACGTGGTCGAATCCTCATCCAGTCAGTTTGTTGATAGTAAAATAGTTAGACACATAAAGGTAATTGGAGCCTTGTATAATTGCCTCTGATCATTCTTTAATACTATTCTTTTATACATTTATATCGTTTTACATAATAAAAAAAATGTATGTTTTATACAAATAGCTTAAGCCTCTCTCATCTTTCCCGATACCATTTCCATTTGTTTTACTCTTGCCCGTGAGCTTAGTTAGAGAATATGGCTGATTTTTATAAATTATAAAGAGAGAAAGTGAATTTTGGAGGGCTTAAGATCTGTTTGGGGCAGCTGTAGCTTATTGGATAATCTGCTGATAAGCTAATTAAAAATAATCTTCTGATAAGCTAGGTGCGGTGACTATTATAAATTTTTATTTTTTGGGAAAAGTCAGGCCGCTGTTAATAAGCTGCCACCGCACCTAGATAGGTGCGGTGTGAAAACGTTGTTTTCTGCGTTTCGAAAACGCATAAGCTGCCAAAACGCAGTTTACCCAAACAGGCCATGTGCGTTTTCAAAGTGTCACCTCACCTAATAAGTTGTCCCAAACTGGCCCTTAGATGGATTTTGTGTGACAGGCTGATTGGTAATATTATACTGCTCTATGTATGTTACTATTACGCTATTTTATTTGAAAAAAATTCAAAAAATCCCAGATCTATAGAGATTTATAAATTTTCACCATGTAACATTTTATATGTTGTATAATATGTTGTAATAGACAAATTGACATACAAAATTCAAATTCTCACTGGTATATTTTATGTTGTATAATATTTTTTTATATTGTAGCCAGTTTATTGCACCAAATAAAACTTGTTATAGAATACATGAAGCTTCAAAATATTATTTTTGACATTTTATATAAATAATTCTGTGAAAATTGGTTGTCATTATATGCATATTAATTTTTTTCAAAAATTTTATTATTAATTATATATATTGGTTCCTATAAATTTATGTAACATGTTTTATATTAATTGTATATCTCAAATTACTGATATTAATATGTTTCTGTATAAAAAAATATTTGTAAAAATGAGAAAAACTTGGGAGGAGTGTAGGTCGCTAAGTGATTAGGTTGTTGTATGTTATGTGCAATCAAGTGGAGTTCTAAGCACTTGTGCATCTATATAATTATACATTTATATTTTTAATACACATAAATATAGGTAACAAAATAGAATAAATAAACATGACATATAAAACGAAAAAAATGTATATGAATAAGTGGAGGCATAAATAGAAGTGAAGATATATAAGGGGTGAAGAAAAAATAATAAAATAATTCAAATAAAAAAATAAATGTTTATTTCATGTCATTTAGTTTATTTCTAATATCATATTGCTTATACATTACTATTCAACATCTACTTACTTTGGAAATTACTTATTCTTATTTTGGCATATTCTTGAAATACATAATAAATAATGTTTTATCATATTTCATTGAATTATATTTAATAAATATTTACTCTTTTTCTCTTTTATGTATTAAAATTTGCACATAATTTGATTAGTTTTTTGAGTTGTGATTGCTCGCACTTACTACCTTTGCATGTCTTATTTCACAGAAGGATAAGGCTTAGGTTGAGTAGATACTATTAGTTACAATTGAGAACTTGATATTAGGTTTGTTACTACATTATATCTAACTTTTTTAAAATCATCATGATAGATGTATGTATTTTGATGATAGATTGATTATGCCATGATAGTTGTATATTTTTATGTTATTACATAGTTGTGATATAATTTGAATGAATTTTGTATATTTTTATAATATAATGTTAATATAATATTAGTGGCTCTTAGTATTTGTAAAAATATAGAAAAAAATTCAATAAAATTCTTTCCAATTAAATCTTAAGTAATTATTTAATTGATGCGACATCGATATCAGGTGACCC
>NEWO01000028.1:1688018-1698489 GCA_003013225.1 Phalaenopsis aphrodite
CATACATATACATATGAAAATGTGTATTAAATTTTAAATTTATTACTAATAATTATATTTTTTTATGTAAGATTAAACATTTCAGCTTTTATTAAAAATACAAGATAATATAATGTCATGATTCATAAAGTTCCCCACAACTCAACATTAATTTGCTGAAATACTTAAGAAACTAGGTGTGGAGGGGGTTTTCTAACTCTAGTAGCTTGTTCAAAAGCATAGGCTATCTCAATCAATTTATCATCTGAACCCCACAATCCAGCAAAGGAAATACCAAATGGTGCGCCGGAGTCATTATACCCAGCTGGGACACTAATGATAGGATAGCCACCGATTGCCATAGCATGTACAATACTGTGGTCTGGGAACACCACCGCGTCTAAGCTTTTCTCATGCATTAAATCGTCCATTCCCTCCTTTGAGAGTTGAGCCATTCTTTTCATTGCATTCCTTTCTGTCGCACCAATCCCATTTGTTTGTTGTGATGCTAAGAAGATTAATTGCCCAAATTCGTTTGTCCTTTCCTGAATGAATTGATAGTAAGGTGAATTAATTCGGTTTCATTTTAGCTAAATGCATGGAAATTACATTATAATAAACATAGATCATTGTTACTTACCTCAACTGGATGTTGATTGTTGAAGGCTATGACATCTGCAAGAGATCTTACCGGGGATGACACAAGATCTTTGAGGTAGGCATTTAGTGAAAGCTTGAATTCAGCTACAAATGATATGGCCTCACCACTTGCAGTTTGATTTTGCATGATTTCTATATTTTTTATCTCAATATTGTCAACCAAGGTAGCGCCCTTTAGTCTGTACTAAAAAATTACTTTTAATTTTTCAATTTAACTAAGATGAAATTTCTTTTTCTTAAAAAAATGATTTTTGAAAAGAAACAAGTCGCTCGGAGAAAAATTTGTCACCTCATAGTTTGAAAATGCGCCGCAAATGACTTAGCTTCAACGGACCCCTCTCTGAAATTATCAAAGAACGGATGGCGTAGAATCCCTATTCTTTTCCCCTTCAAACCATCTTCCTTCAATGAGTTTTTGAATCCGCCAATAGGAATAAACCTCATTGCCGCCGACGTGGCTTCTTTGTCAAGCGCATCGAATCCCACGATCGCATCCAGTAGTGTCACAGCATCCGCCACCGTTCGTGCAATTGGCCCTATGGTCTGCAGCCTTGGCGAGATGGGCACCATCCCGGACCTGCTGGTGAGTCCCACTGTGGGCTTTATCCCCACCACTGAGTTCCTCACTGCAGGGAATGTGATGGCGCCATCCAAATCTGTTCCCAATGAAACAGTCACTAAATTTGCAGCTACTGCAATGGCAGACCCGCTGCTGGTTCCACCAGGTCCGTCCGCCGTAGGGTATGGATTCCGTCCTTGTCCTCCGCGCGGGCTCCACCCATCTGGTGTGAGTAGTGACCGAAAGTTGTCCCACTCACTCATGCTGGCCTTGCCGAGAATGATAGCGCCAGCGCTGCGAAGGCGTTGGATGACACCGGCATCGCGGGGCACGATGGAGCCCAGAAGTGCCAAGGAACCTGAGGTTACAGCTGTGAATTTAGCTCGGAGATCCTTAATCGTTCAAAAATTCAAACAATTTTTGTCTTGGATTGGAACAAATAATCGATTTAAGTTGAGAGCCTAAATTTTGAATTGAATTTTTTTCGAGCTAATTTCGAGCCGACCACTGTTCGGTTCGAAATGAGATCTTTAACGATCCTAGTAATGTTAGAACTGTGAATTTAACGAATTAAGTTTAAGATCGTTAAACACTTGAAAATTTATTCGAATTTTCGCTCCGACAAGGATCAATTTTAATTAAAATAGAAAAGCTAGAAGTGAAAATTTTGGATCATATTTCTTGCAAGCTGATTTCAAGTCGAACCCAGCTCGGCTCGAAATCCTATCATTGACAACCCTAATGATGTTACGGTTGTGAATTTAGCGAATTTAGCTAAAAAATCGTTAATCAATCAAAAATTAATTTGAATTTTATCTTGGATTGAAATAAATGAGTAAAGCTTTGAGTCAAAATTTTAGATTAAAGTTTCTTTTCGATTTCAAATTGACCCAACTCAACTCGAAATCAGATGGTTAACAACCTACCTGAGGTGGTGTTGAGCTTGTCATAGGTGTTTATGTTATCTTTAACGAGGACAGGAATGCCGTGGAGCGGGCTGAGATAGCTGCCACCGCTGCGCTGAAGATCGGCTTTTTCTGCATCTTCAACCGCATCAGGGTTGACTTCTATGACAGCATGAAGGATAGGGTTGAGAGCCCGGATTTGGTCGATGTAGTGCGTAACCAGTTGTGAGGAATTCAATGTCCTGTTTTTGAATGCTGCTTGGATGTCTGAGATTGTGGCTTCTTCGAACCAACAGGAACCCTGGACCGGTAACCTTGCTGCCAACAAAATGCTACTTTGCACTCGATTAATTGTTTGAAATTGAAAATTCTAGTTTTTGAAAACAATGATGTATTTATATATCATATTATATAGTTGATTGTGAATTGAAATGAATTTTCATTTGAGATTCTCAAAAAGGTGCTACAACTAGGGCTGTCAAAAAAGCTCGTTGTTCGCGAACAGTTCGTGTTTGGTTCGTCAATGAGTTTGTGTTCGATTTGTTCAATAAGTAGACGAGACGAACATGAACAAATTTTTTTCGTTCGGTTAGTTAAATGAACCAAACACGAACAGTGATGCGTTCGTTCGTGTTCGAATCGTTATTGTTCGAAATATAAAATAATTTAAAATAATTATATATAAAAAATTTATGATATTCAAAAAATTAAATTTTATAAATTATAATATATAATAAAATAATAATAATAATAATATATTAATATACTATATTAGTAATATACTTATATATATATATATATATATATATTATATTTATATAATATAAGTTATATAATTAATTTATATATATTAATATTAGGGATGTCAAACTGGTTTGTTGTTCGCGAACAGCTCGTGTTCGGCTCGTTCGTTAAGAAACGAGCATGAACAGTAGCTTCACGAACAATTTCAAACACGATCTTATTTCAAACAAACTAAATTTCAAACGAACCAAACACGAACACAAGCTCTGTTCGTTCGTGTTTGATTCGTTTACACCCCTAGCTACAATTACAACTTATTTGGTGGAAAAGAGATTCTTTTTTTACTTTTAACCAACAATTGAGTAAAAAGTGAAAAAGAAAAAAGAAAAACTTCGCAAAACGACATAATATTATTTTTCTAAACTCTGTGTGTGTTGGTATAAGAGTGATAAACAGAAAGATCAAGGATGAATTTCAAAGAGAACAACTTACTACACAGCTGATGCAAGAAGAAGAAGGAAGAAGTGAATGGAGGACGTCATGCATGCAGCAGTAGATATACTTCGAATTATGAGTGAAATGTTGCTTCGATAATAGAAATCTGCACCTTTTATAGCACAAATAAACCGATTTTCAGTTTATTATTTTAATTAGCGCGAAATTTATGTCTGTTTGAATATAATTCCCATTGCCTTCATGTCAAGCTTTCATCCGGCTGGTATTGTTGGTCATCATCTTTTATTAATTTACATATCGTGTAGGTTTTTCCAACACATGAAAATGTTAGCAAAGAAATATTATATACGTTAACATATTGACATTTGACATGTCATTCAAGCCGTGGAAGCACACGCAAAAAATCCACAGGTAATATTTCTCCCGTTTCATCTTGCATTCTTGAGCTACTTCAGAAAATTAACAATTTTTTAGCTAAAATATTGAAGGAAAATTTGTGCATGTCTTTGAGTCCATTTGGGGCAGCTGCAACATATCAACAATTTGTTGATAATCAGCTGACCTAGGTAATCTGTTGATCAGTAGCAGATCCTGATAAGCTGATTGGTTGTTTGGTTTGTGTGTTTGAAAAACTGTTGATCAATAGTATTTGGGTCTACTTGCAGTTGTTTCTGGATAAATGATTATTTTGCCCATGTGCAATAGTGTTGTTTGCAACAGAACTTTCATAGTTATATATTTGATATTTCAAAAGCAAAAACTCACTTTATAACAGTGCAAACACACACACACACACACACACACACATATATATATATACATTTCACTTAAGAGTGTACATCTCTAACCTATGTTTTACAAGCTAAGATCAAGAATGCTCCTATAAGACTCGTCTAACAAAAATTAGCACCATGTTTTTTATTATATTTCATCAATGCCTTCGATAACATTTCTTTCATTTCTTGATTCATTTTTCTTAAAAAATATTCAAACAGGTGCTAGTAGAACTTCGCCAAAATGTGAAGCGGCATAAAGGTCCATTTGGTTACTTGAGTTTATAAATCTTGTTCCAAAAGATTAGGCAATTTTTGAGATTGCATCATTTGGCTTGGAAGCGGCTAGAAATAAAAATTGATTTTGAATATTGCAAAAATATTGAACTCTCTTTAAATGAAAGGATTTCTCCACAAGAGTAATGATTTCAATTTCACAAAAACATGAAGAAAAAATGAAATCATCATATTCCAAAGCAAGTTCTATCTTTACAAGCAGCCAAATGAACCATATTCTGTTACGTGCCTGAGTTTGCTACATTGTAGCAGTTTTGTGAATGAGTAGAGAACGAGGATCGTCCTTGCGTACTCTACCTATGTTGGTAATATTGTAGGATACTTTGAGTGATCCTCGACCTCCTTAGTTGGTTTAATTTGAGAAAAACCACAACTCTCAATCAACACAAGGTTGAAAATAATACTTATCAGATGATCTTCATTATTGGCCTCAAGCTAATAAATAGCCGAACAACCTTTGGATGGAATAGGCAATAACCCATTCTTATGGAAAGGAAAATTACAATAGCATAATTCTAGCACTAATTTATTGAAAGGAAATAACATTAATGTAATTATTGATGGTAAGCATCAATCACTCCCATCTCATTTAATGTAATTATTGATGGTAAGCATTAATCACTCCCATCCCCTTATTCTTGGCCATTGACAACTCTTCCCTCCTTAAAATATTTCTTTTCCTCAAGGAAAAAACGTGTCTTCAATTTTGCCAGATTCTCACATGTGGCCTCGGCAAAAGAAAGATTTTGCCAATGAACAAGAACTTTAATTTCTCTACCTCTTGTGCGAGTTTCCAAAATGGCTTAAGGAAATGGGGGTACCGATAAGGCTTGACTGAGATTAGATTAGATCCATTTTCCCACGGAATTTTATGGTCTTGAGATCGTTGAGGTGGCAAGCCTTGAATCTCTTGAAATATAGCCGAATGTTGATTCAAAATAGCCATTAAATCTAGATTTAAATCGATTGCTGCAACTCATTGCTTCTCTCCCAACTTTAAGGAATTGAATTGTAATAAAAAAGCTCTTTTTTCATTTCTGCAACTGCTCCTCTAGATCACGATCAGCCATGAATTTATTGTTAGATCCTTTGGTCCCACGTAACTCTATTGTTTTCCTCTCCCACCAAAACCGCATCCATAGATCATTGAATTCCCAAATAATTGGACCCATTTTTTTAAGCCATTGAGTTCCGAAAACAATATCACATCCTTCCACTGGAAATATGTAAAAATCTACGTGAAATTGAACTTTTTGCACTAAAATAGGGAGCCTTTCACACAATCATTTACTTTTCATCCTATTTCTATCCACCACTTGAACTGAGAATTCTCCTTTCTTTGTAGGATAAATTCTCATTTTGGTAGCTAACTTTGAATTCAAAAAGTTATGAGTGCTACTGAAATCCACCAATATGGTAACCCCAGAATCTCCAATTTTTCCAAAAAAACGCATGGTCTGAGATGTTGTATTTCCTGAAAATAGCATGAAAACTAATTTCGGTAATTTCTTCTTCCACTTCCTCCTCTTCGGAAGTCTCCTCCAATGGCTCATCAATAGATGGAAAAATTCTTTCTATCAAAAATAACTTTTTGAAACGATGACTCGGGGAAAATTTTTCATCACAATTGAAGCATAATCCGCGCATTCTCCATTTTTGCAACTCAGTCGGACTCAACCTCTTGATTGCGGGGTTACGAGCTCGAGTAACGGATGCTGAGGGTAAGAGTGAATGTCCCATGGTGGATGGAGCCTTGAGAGGTTCCTCGAACCCTCCCTTTCGTTGGTCATTCATACGAGACTCATAAAGTCATGCTAGACCGATAGCAACGGACAATGAAATTTGTTTACATGCTTGCACATCAACTCGTATGCATCCTTTAACCCGCTTGCAAAGCACCCGACTTGTTGTTCTTCAGACAAATGTCCAGCTCGATGTAACAAACGATCAAAGTCCATTTGGTAATCGCAGATGCTTCCTGTTTGTTTAAGCTTGGTGAGATCCCCAAGGAAATTTTGGTATCTTGAAGGCCCACATCGTAAATGCAACTTGTACTTGAACACTTCCCAATTGATGCCTTCTCGCCGATTTTTGAAACATTGATATCACAATTGGACATTGCCATTCAAGTGATAACCGACCAAGGGGAGTTTTTCCCTCTCTTCCGTGCCTTGGAACTCAAAAAATTGCTCCACTCGATAAATTCACCCAGTTGGATCATCCATGCCATTATAGCGTGGAAAGTCCAACTTGGTGATTTTGGGTGCGAGAGAGCCTCCTCCCGAAAGGCTACGATGGGGCCCGCGAGAACACTCGGAATCATCCTCCACGTGTAGAAAAATTAGCAAACATGCTCTTCACATGTTTCAATTGACGTTCTTCACTAGCTTTCATAGCTTGTTTTAGTTCCTTTTGGCCTGCAGCCAATGAGCCAAGCTCATTCTCCACATGCTCGAGACGGTGGTCAGACATGCCTGGCTCTGATACCAAGTTGTTATGTGTCCGAGTTTGCGACCTTGTAGCAGTTTTGTGAATAGGTAGCGAACAAGGATCGTCCTTGTGTACTCTACCTATGTTGGTAATGATGTAGGATACTTCGAGGGATCATCGACCTCCTTAGTTGGTTTAATACGAGAAAAACTACAACTCTCAATCAACACAAGGTTGAAAATAATACTTATCAGATGATCTTCATTATTGGCCTCAAGCTAATAAATAGCCGAACAACCTTTGGATGGAATAGGCAATAACCCATTCTTATGGAAAGGAAAATTACAATAGCATAATTCTAGCACTAATTTATTGAAAGGAAATAACATTAATGTAATTATTGATGGTAAGCATCAATCACTCCCATCTCATTTAATGTAATTATTGATGGTAAGCATTAATCACTCCCATCCCTTGATTCTTAGTCCTTGACAACTCTTCCCTCCTTAAAATTTTCGTTGTCCTCAAGGAAAAACGTGTCTTCAATTCTGCCAGATTCTCACATGTGGCCTCGGCAGGAGAAAGATTTTGCCAATGAACAAGAACTTCAATTTCTCTACCTTTTGTGCGAGTTTCCAAAATGGCTTAAGAAAATGGAGATACCGATAAGGCTTGACTGAGATTGGATTAGCTCCATTTTCCCACAGAATTTTATAGTCTTGAGATCGTTAGTCGAATGTTGATTCAAAATAGCCATTAAATCTAGATTTAAATCCATTGTTGCAACTCCTTGCTTCTCTCCCAACTTTAAGGAATTGAATTGTAATAAAAAAGCTCTTTTTCGTTTCCGCAACTGCTCCTCTAGATTGCGATCAGCCATGATTTCATTGTTAGGTCCTCTGGTCCCACGTAACTCTATTGTTTTCCCCTCCCACCAAAACCGCATCCATAGATCATTGAATTCCCAAAATAATTAGACCCAGTTTTTTAAGCCATTGAGTTCTGAAAACAACATCACATCCTTCCACTGGTAAAAGGTAAAAATTTACGAGAAATTGAACTTTTTGCACTAAAATAGGGAGCCTTTTACACAATCTTTTATTTTTCATCTTATTTCTATCAACCACTTGAACTCAGAATTCTCCTTTCTTTGTACGATAAATTCTCATTTTGGTAGCTAACTTTGAGTTCAAAAAGTTATGAGTGCTACCAGAATCCACCAATATGGTAACCCCAAAATCTCCAATTTTTCCAAAAAAAAAAACCCATGGTCTGAGATGTTGTATTTCCTGAAAATAGCATGAAAACTAATTTCGAGAATTTCTTCTTCTGCTTCCTCCTCTTTGGTAGTATCCTCCAACGACTCATCAATAGATGGAAAAATTCTTTCTATCAAAAATAACTTCTTGCAACGATGACCCGGGGAAAATTTTTCATCACAATTAAAGCATAATCCGCACATTCTTTATTTTTGCAACTCAGTCGGACTCAACCTCTTGATTGTGAGGTTACGAGTTCGAGTAAGGGATGCTGAGGGTAAGGGTGAATGTCCCATGGTGGATGGAGCCTTCAGAGGTTCCTCGTACTCTCCATACGACACTCATAAAGTCGTGTCAGATCGATAGCTGCGGACAATTAAATTAGATTACATGCTTGCACATCAACTCATATTGCATCCTTTAACTCGCTCGCAAAGCACCCGACTTGTTGTTCTTCAGACAAATGGCCAGCTCGATGTAACAAACGATCAAAGCCCATTTGGTGATCACAGATGCTTCCTGTTTGTTTAAGCTTGGTGAGATCCTCAAAGAAATTTTGGTATCTTGAAGGCCCATGTCGTAAATGCAACTTGTACTTGAACACTTCCCAATTGACGCCTTCTCACCGATTTTTGAAACATTGATACCATAATTGGATATTGCCATCCAAGTGATAACCGGCCAAGGGGAGTTTTTTCGTCTCTTCCGTACCTTGGAACTCGAAAAATTGCTCCACTCGACAAATCCACCTAGTTGGATCATCCATGTCATTATAGTGTGGAAAGTCCAACTTGGTGATTTTGGGTGCGAGAGAGCCTCCTCCTGAAAGGGCTATGATGGGGCCCGCGAGAAGACTCGACATCATCCTCATGTCCTCCACCATGCGTAGAAAAATGAGCAAACATGCTCTCCACATGTTTCAAGAGACGTTCTTCACTAGCTTTTATAGCTTGTTGTAATTCCTTTTGGCCTGCAGCCAATGAGTCAAGCTCATTCTCCACATGCTCGAGACGGTGGTCGGACATGTCTGACTCTGATACCAAGTTGTTACGTGCCCGAGTTTGCGATCTTATAGCAGTTTTGTGAATAGGTAGAGAACAAGGATCCTCCTTGTGTACTCTACCTATGTTGGTAATGTTGTAGAATACTTCGAAGGATCCTTGACCTCCTTAGTTGGTATAATTCGAGAAAAACCACAACTCTCAATCAACACAAGATTGAAAATAATACTTATCAGATGATCTTCATTATTAGCCTCAAGCTAATAAATAGCCGAACAACCTTTGGATGGAATAGGAAATAACCCATTCTTATGGAAAAGAAAATTACAATAGCATAATTCTAGCACTAATTTATTGAAAGGAAATAAAATTGATGTAATTATTGATGGTAAGCATCAATCACTCCCATCTTATTTAATGTAATTATTGATGGTAAGCATTAATCACTCTCATCCCCTGATTCTTGGTCCCTCACATATTCTTAATCGAACTCGACCGTGTCTTAAACACAAAAAATAAAGTGAAGTGACCACCATCTTTGCCTTCCAGAAGACACAAACCAATTGTAAAACCATAAGAGAAGAAAGAATGACAAAATGCAGGGCTAAGCACCATTACAACAAAACTAAAAGCCAAAAAAACGACAAAAGTCGATGCGGCAAGCTTTCTCTAGGGCCTCAACTACTGTCTTATTTTCCATCAAAGTAGGGGCTTCCACAAGTCCAGAACCAGACTCCTTAATCAGCTTCTTCTAGGAAACAAGAGCAGCATTTGGCCAATCTGGGGAACGCAAGATAGGCGGACACATCTCACCTCGATGATTGGAACTGAGAGAATTTTTAGCAAAACAGAGGGAAGGGGAGCTGTCCCCGGCGGCCAATGTGGCAGTTCGACTTCGATGTTTTTGCCTTCTATGAACATGAAGCTCGAATCAGGGTTCGTGAGAGCGACGAGGGCTGCGGGGACGCGAGAGAGACAAGGGTAGCAGGGTAAAATTTACGGAATGAACGCGGGTGCATGGTCGACTCAACTGCGGTGTTTATTAAAGAAATCAATCCATTGGTTCCGATTAAACTCTTCGAACACATGAGACAAATGGGAGGGGGGCATTTTCAAAATGTCGCTCACAATTCTAAGTTGCCACAAACGATGTCAAATTATCCATGTTGTAGAAGTGATTGATGCCACAAATGTTTTCAAAACTGCTGAGGTTTTTTTCTTTTTTCCCTTTCAAAAACTAGTTTTTTATTTGATTATCAATGCCGATTTAGTTATTTTGTTTTTATTGATTAAGTCATACAGACCAGATTTTATTCTCAATCACATATTCATATATATATATATATATATATATATATATATATATATATATATATATATATATATATATATATATATATATATATAT
>NEWO01000028.1:1706778-1720411 GCA_003013225.1 Phalaenopsis aphrodite
ATAGCGCCAGCGCTGCGAAGGCGTTGGATGACACCGGCATCGCGGGGCACGATGGAGCCCAGAAGTGCCAAGGAACCTGAGGTTACAGCTGTGAATTTACTCAGAGATCCTTAATCGTTCAAAAAGTCAATCCAATTTTGGCTCGGATTCAAATAAATTGCCGAGTTCAGTTGTGAGCCAAAATTTTGAGTTGAATTTTTTTCGGGCTAATTTCGAGCCGACCCTGCTTGACTCGAAATAGGATCTTTAACAATCCTAATAATGTTAGAATTGTGAATTTAACGAATTTAGTTGCAGATCGTTAAGCACTTGAAAATTGATTAGAATTTTTGCTCGGACAAGGATCAGATTTAAATAAACGAGACAAACTACAAGCTGAAATTTTGGATTAAATTTCATGTAAGCTGATTTTAAGTCGAACCCAGCTTGTATCGAAATCGCATCGTTAACAACCCTAGTGATGTTACAGTTGTGAATTTAGCAAATTTTGCTCAAAGATTGTTAATCACTCGAAAATTAATTTAAATTTTAGCTAGGATCAAAATAAACGAGTAGAGCTACTAATCAAAATTTTGGATTAAATTTCCTTTCCGATTTCAACCAGACCCAACTCCGCTCGAAATCAAATGGTTAACAACCCTACCTGAGGTGGTGTTGAGCTTGTCATAGGTGTTTATGTTATCTTTAACGAGGACAGGAATGCCGTGGAGCGGGCTGAGATGGTCGCCACTGCTGCGCTGAAGATCGGCTTTTGCTGCATCTTCAACCGCATCAGGGTTAACTTCTATGACAGCATGGAGGATAGGGTTGAGAACCCGGATTTTGTCGAGATAGTGCATAACCAGTTGTGAGGAATTCAATGATCTGTTGTTGAATGCTGCTTGGATGTCTGAGATTGTGGCTTCTTCGAACCAAAAGGAACCCTGGACCGGTAACCTTGCACCCAAAAAAATGCTATTTTGCACTCGATTAATTGTTTGAAATTAAAAATCCTAGTTTTAGAAAACAATGATGAATTTAAATATCATATTGTACAGTTGATTGTGAATTGAATTGAATTTTCATTTGAGATTCTCAAAAAGCTGCTACAACTTTAATTTCTTTCGTGGAAAAGATATTCTTTTTTTACTTTTAACCAACAATTGAGTAAAAGTGAAAAAAGAAAGAACTCGCAAAAAGGCATAATATTATTTATCTAAATTCCGTGTGTTGGTATGAAAGTGATAAACAGAAAAGCCCAAGACGAATTTCAAAAACAACTTACTACACAGCTAATGCAAGAAGAAGAAGAAGGAAGAAGTGAATTGAGGACGCCATGAATGCAGCAGTAGAAATACTACGAATTCTGAGTTATATGTTGCGTCGCTAGAAGAAACACCATTAGATATCTGCGAAACGATGGGTTTAATTATATTAATTAGCGCCAAATTTATGTCTCTTTGAATATAATTCCCATAGCCTTCATGTCAAGCTTTCATCCGGCGGGTATTGTTAGTCGTCATCTTTTTTTAAATTACATATCGTGCAGGTTTTGCCGACTCATGAAAATGTTAGCAAACAAATGTTACATACGTTAACATATTTACATTTGTCATGGTGCTCATTCGAGCTGTGGAAGCACACGCAGAAGTCTGCAGGTAATATTTTCTCCCGTTTCATCTTGCATTCTGTAGCTACTTCGAGAAATTAACAGTTTCTAAACTAAAATATTGAAGGAAAAGTTGCGCCTCTTTATCGGTGTTCTGGAAGTCAGACTAACCTGATGAATTTTTATTCCCCCTTTCGAAAAGCATTTTTTTGTTTTCATTTGATTTTTCAGGTCGATTTAGTTATTTTATTTTTATTGATCAGGTCAGACAAGCCAGATTTCAATCTCAATCACATATTCATATATATATGTATAAATATATGTGTGTGTGTGCACACGCACGGACATATATATGTATACACACACATATATATGTATATACACACACACATATATATACACACACACACACACACACACACACACACACACANTATATATATATATATATATATATATATATATATATATATATATATATGTATGTATGTATGTATCTCTATACATGTATGTATGTACATATATATATATATATATATATATATATATATATATATATATATATATATATATATATATATATATTTATATATATATATATATATATATATGTCTTTGTTTTATATATATATATCAGACCAAGCTCATACGCTTTTTTTATTAGAATGCATACTTAAAAGAAATTAATAGATTTTCATATCTTATTAATTTATCGACCGACATAGTAGGAAAATGGACGGTGGAAGTGTGGAGTTAGCACTTAACCAGCGTATAATTTCATCCATACCTTTTGCGGATCCAACTTTGCAGTAAGTTGTTGTGGGGGTCACAAGAGGAAAACACCCACTTGTTCAGGGATTGACAGAGCTGGGAAAAATTTTTTTATCTTACTCGATTCACTTTTGCTTGGTCCGATTCGTATTTGTGTAACCTCTATTCATCTTCATTTAGTATTGCTAGGTTCTGTAGCCTTCAATTTGTTGTATTCTATTCCATCAAAAAAATAATTGCATTATTTCTCTTATTTCCTATTTCGCTTTCTTGTGTTGTTTGGCTATATGTTGTTATAATAACCGAAGAAAACAGTGTTTCTTTTCAATCCATTAGTGTGCAATTGAATGGGTAGAATTATTTGTATTGGAGTTATGTTATGAGAGATTTTCTAAAATGGTAAAAAAAATGTGGGGTTATGATTATGGAACTTTTGCTAAACCAACGAATGTAAAAGATGAGAAATTTGTAGAACAATCATAACCTTGGAGTGTCTCTAATTCAAAAATTATAACATGTGTCAATAACTCTACCTTACAGTCTATAGGTGTCCAATAACAAAATATAAAATGACTAAAGCAATTTGGGATCATTTAGAAAGATTTCATACACAGTTTAATTTTACAAAATGGTACCAATTGAAGATATATATTCAAGCCCTTCAACAAAATAGCATGAGTGTCTAAGAATCTTATTATGACATGTCTAATCTTTGAGATTAGCAAACTCTTACTGAATATGCAGAATTATTGGCATTTTTTTTCTTATAATGCTTGTTGGATTAAGTTTTGATGACCCTTTGGGAAGATTTTGAAGGTCTTTGTGGCACAAATTTGCATCTCAATCCTTTTCCTTATGTTTCTTGATGGTTGTTGAGTTGTTGACTAAAGAAATTCATTTGAAGTCCCAAGCAGCTAAAGGAAGTGCTTGAAAGAAAAACTTTCAAGCTCCTACTCCATGTGTGCTTGCAGTTCCTCCTAAAACACCTTTCAATAATCATAATAAGGTGAAGTTTGGCTTTGATGAGTGCATCTTTTGTAAGCAAAAGGGTCACTAAAAGACTAATTGTCCAAAGTTATTGAATCGAATGCAACCATCTCATCAACCTTTATCTTGGAAACCAAACAACCAACCACAAAATAAACCATTCAAAGCTTCTTCACCATCTAAGAATGCACTTGTAGTTGTTCCCTTACTAACTTAGACACTCATGAGTTCATGTTCACTTCTGGAAGCAACGATCTTTCAGTGGCACTATTGCCTCACGCATTGGGTAATTACAAAATTTTCTTGTCTCTCAATGTCGCATGCTATATCTACCTTTTCACGTGCAGGTTTGCCTTCTATTAGCAAGTCAAGTATATTTCCATCTATATGGGTTCTTAATTTTGGTGCTTCACACCATATGTCATTTGTTTTCAGTTCTTTTTTATCCTTACATCATACTTCTTCTGTGTATTTCATGATTGCTGATGGTATTTCTATGTCCTTAGCATGTGTTGGTTCTATCTGCTCATTTTAAGTATCTATCTTAAATGCATATTATATTTCAATTCTTACGTTGAATCTTATCTCTATTGGTCAATTGTGTGATCCAGCTTCTCAATTTTTTTCCTTCCTTTTCTTAATATGTGCAGTATATGCATTCCAATAAGTTAATTAGGGTGGGTCATAGGCATGGGTTATACATTTAAATGAGCTGAGAGTTTAAGAGTTGCAAGTTATAGTGTTGACATATCTTATTTTCCTTTATGTTCTTCGTCTTCTAGATTTTATATATGACATTCTCATCTTGGGCATGTTTTTGTTTCTCTTCTAAAGTATTCAGCTTCTACCAGAACTTCAAGAAAATTGTAACCTCGTGATATTTTAGATTATTATGCTTGCAAAGTGGTTAAATTTCCTACTTTGTAATTTTATAGAAGTCTATAAACTTCTCTTGCACCACTTTATTTAATCATTTTAATGTGTTCTAATTACAAAAATTTTATATTAAATTTTTTTTTCCTTTATTGCTCATTGTACTCGTTATTATTGGGTAATTATAAAATATCATTGTGATTTCCCAGACATTTATCATATGTTTCGGGCATTTGTTACAACCCAACACAATAAGATTATTAAATGTTTTAGGTGTGACTTAGGTGGTGAATATATAAGCATCCAAATTATTTTTTTGAACTACTTACTTTGGATGGGAATTTCCATCAAATCTCTTGTATCGATAAGAATGGTCTTACTAAAAGAAAATATATGCACATTATTAAAACTATCCATCCTTTCTTATTATTTAGATATGTTCCTAGTGAATTTTGGAGGGAAGTTGTTATTATTGTTGTTCAAGTGATTAACCATATACCATTTTTGGTTACTTTAGATGTGTCACCTTTCAAAAATTGTATATGTAAGTTTTTTATTATTACACTTTGAGAGTCTTTGGTTCCACATTTTTTGTTCTTGTTCTCATATTGAACATAACAAACTCACGTCTTGTTCAACACTTTAGTTCTTTCTTGGTCAATTGAAGGTCAAAAAGAATATTGTTCTTACGATCTTGTTTCTCAGTAGCACTATGTTTCTCATCATGTTGTGTTTCATGAACATAGTATCATCTACTCTATTCCATTTAACACGCACTCTTAAAAAATTTGACCTTACTCACATTAATCTCTTCTCGACTGACACAAATGTTGCTTCATCTCATAACATTCCTCTCTCTCTCATATTTATTTATGTGGGGATGATACAAATGGACTTACAACCTATTGTACTCCTCTGATTGATTCCTCTCTTGCACCTATTACCCTAAGTTGCTACTGTGATTTCAGTTTCTCCTCCTCACTACCCTCAACATGTTTGTAAGTTTCCTTAGTTGCCTAATTTTGTGTATCTCTTTTCCATCTTTTTTTTATCTATATTCACCAGCCCTCAGAGCCCTCTACTTATAGAGAGGTTGCTCTTAATCCAATTTGGCAGCAAGCAATGATAGAGGAACCTTTTTTCTTACATAAGATAGGTACTTGGGATATTGTTTCTATTTCTTCTAGGAAATGTGTCATTAGTTCACACTTGGTTTATAAGGTCAAAACCAAGTCTGATGAGTCTATTGAGTGATACAAAGCTCATTTGATTGTTAAAAGGTTCTCACAACAATATGGTATGGATTATGAGAAAAAATTTGCTCCAATTGCATTGCCAAAATGGGAACTGCGACAATGGAATTTAAATTTTGATGTGAATTTTCATTTTGGAACAGACAAATTAGGTTTTGAAGTAAATTTTCATGCTAGCTGTGGAAATTATACTTCGCATGAGAGGATGCTGTGAAAACTCTTTCTTCTAATGAAATATTTTCTTCTAAGAACATGTTTTCACGTGTTCAGTCGATCACATAAGGTCTACAGTGACTAGAATATTTAGTTCTATAATTGATTTTACAGTTGAAAATAAAAAACAAAACAAGTATGTTTGTGATAGGGTTGTAGTAGCTACAGTTGCAGACAATATTAGAAAGATACATCATGAAGTTTAAATAAACCGTTGCAATTACTTTTCTTAATGCGAAATAACAATTACTGCTCGAAAATTGGCTGGATTTAATTTAGACTCAGATTTCTTTAGAGTCGTTAATAGTTAATCATGAAATTAGAACGTTAACAATCTACTGAGACTATTGGGGATGTCAAAGATTGATAATCGATGAAACTTTATCAATATTTTATCTCTGATCTTGTTTGTCATCATAGCTACACCAACACATTCATGAGTATATTTGCTTCGCATTTTCTCAACAAGTGTAAAGTCTGTGATCCATTGGGGTTTGCGTAGAGATAAAATATAAAACAAATACATCTATGAGCGGGCCGGTATAACTACAGTGGATACACTATTAGAGGGAGATGAGTTAATCAATTACGATTCAAAGATGGTTTAATAATTTTTTATAGAACTAACATATTAAGATGTTAAACGATCTACCTTTGAGCTAAAATGATGTATTTTCAAATAAATTTGATATGGAGGTTCTAAATATATATAATCCAAAATTTTGACTCGTACCTTGGAATGTTTATTTCAACTCGAGTTTCATGTGTGAGTCAAACTTAGAATCAATTTTTGAGAGATTATTATTTTTCAAACTATATCCTATTTTGGATCTGGCAAGTACCTCAGGCTTTGATAATTTTGGATTTATATGATTTATTAATTTTGGATTTTAGTTATTTCCTCATAAATTCCTCGATAATAACAATAATTTCTGTGAAGCATAAAAAGACATTAGTTTTTTTGACGATTTTAGCGATTTTTCCAGTAGTAGATAATGATGATGATGGGATTGGTGATTTGAAAATGCACTTAGCTCATGAGTTTTAAATGAAAGATTTGGGTCATCATCGCAACTTTTCAGAGATAGAACTAGCTTACTCTCCTCATGGCTATGTTCTCTCTCAGTCTAACTATATGACTGCACTTCTTAAACAAGCTCACATGTGTGACAATCACAGAGTTGATACCCATCTTGAACTTAATGTTAGATATTCTTCTTATGATGGTGTCTCTTTATCGGATCATACTTTGTATTGTACTTTGGATAGCAATTTGATGCTTCTCACAATTACTATAACTAATATTGCTTGTATCATCCATATTATTAGCAAGTTGGTCGCTTCTTCTACTGCAGTTCATTGGGTAGCTATACTCTATATCCTTCGATATTTTTTGGACACTCAATTCCAAAATCTTCTATTTCCGTCTACTTTGACTTTAGAACTTTGAGCTTACTCTGAAGTCAATTAGGTAGGAGATTCTTCTAACCGCAAATCTATCTCTAATTTCAACATAATTAAAGATGATTCTCCATCTCTTAGAAGAACATGAAGCATACTATTGTCTCTCAGTCATCAATAGAAGTAGAATATCGGGCTATGACTTCTGCTAGTATTGAGATTATCTAGCTATGATGATTACTTTCTGCTATGGGAGTCTTCCTTTTTGACTCAACGCTCTTGCATTGTGGTAAAATCCCTGTTATTCAGAAAACTCACAATTCAATTTTTCATGAGCACACAAAACCTATCAAGATTGGTTGTCATTTCACTCATCATCACTTCCAAAACGACACCATCATTTTGCTCTATATCGCTACTACAATGCAGATTACAAATTTGTTCAGTAAAACACACCCTACTTATATATCTCCCTCACTCTTCTCCTCTCCTTCATCATTAAATTTGCATATATTTATCAGCATGCATAAATGTACCAATTTGATAATTACAAAAATCATTTGAAGACAAATTCATAAATAATGATATTTCGAGTGTTGTGCACGTATAATTATCCCTATAAACAAAAGTAAAAAACAAGTAAAAAACAAGTAAAAAACGATCCAATATTAATTATAACCTAAATCAAAATCCCTTCTAAACAATAACAATACCCATAGACGTAGCCTGAAGAAAGTAGCACATTATAAGCATACTGCATATATATAATATACGTAGATAAGCAAAATGATAAAACAAAAACATAGCACCGTCCTCAAGAGCAAGGAGTAAAATTGCAGGCGACCGTTGAATGGCCGGCGACGCCGGAGTTAGCTCGCCGGAATCTCAACGCAGTCATCAATGCTTCTCTTTGAGAGCCAAGCAAAGCTGAATTCATATGACTGATGACACTGAGCGTAGGATAAGGGAAGCTCAAGCTGTTGTAAGAGTTGAGGAGCGCCGCCGTTGCTTCCCGTAGGAGTGTCCGGTATACGTCGCCGCGGCCATGGAGAGCGGTCCATAGGCTCATATCGGTGCCGTATTTTCCAGCAGCCACGGGTCCGAAAACTACGGCCACCGGCGTCTCCGGCGACACCATCTTCCAGTAGCATTTGTATGCTGGCATTAACCATTTGCTGTTTGAACTTTCACATATTAGTTAGTCAAAATCTTAAAAATAATGTTATGGTCATATAAATGTAAAATTTATATTTCAATCATCCACAATGTTATTTTCTTTTGAGAGGGTGGTCAATTCCTTAAATTTAAAGTTTTAGGTGACTTTTGGATTGTTGAATAGTGAAATTTGAAATTTGGGGGGTCAATCCGTTATATTTAAAATTTTGGATGGTTGAAATGTAAAAATCTTTTGATATTTTTATCAAATAAATATGCAAAAGTTATAGATAATTTTATTTAGGATCACATAATATGCAAAGACTGTTAGTTTGGAAAAAATATTACCTCAGGAGTACTGATGCATCAGTACTTTAATGAGGAGGTGTCACGTGGCATTTTAGTGGGGTCATTGCATACGTGGCACCTTCTCATTGGAGTACTGATGCATCAGTACTCCTGAGATAATATTTTTTCGTTAGTTTGACAGAAGTAAAAAATATTAAAGATCACATACTCGTACGAGCAAGCGGAAGCTTCCACAAATGGGATCGCCGGCGGCGATGGCCGGGATTTCGCCGGGGTCCCGGTATGCGAGCAGAAACCCATTGTCTTGCTGGGCTGGGCCAGTAACGGGTCAACAGAATAAGCCTCCATATCAAACATTCGAAAAATAAACTTAAGGCTCTGGGCCGGGCCAGCAGCCACCGAACAGTTATCCGGCCCTCGCACCACCCGAGCCAAGCACCCGCCCAGGTCCGGGTTACCGTTGAACCGGACCGAGTAAGTTCCCAGAATGTTGGAGCTCTCCTCCCTGTATTGGTCGCCGCACGAAACCGCCACCCTGGCCCCTATGTGCACAAGAAATTAAATTAAAAAACTTGGAATTATTTCGGTTTTTATTTTTATAGGGATTAAAAAAAAATTAAGGAAATGAAATATATGTTTAATGATTGAGTAAAATTATGTTCAGAATGAAATAGTTAAGAGCACTTATGCAGTTATGTGTGCTGACTTCTTTGTAATATGTCACCACATGGAGGTCATTAGAAGGTTATTGAAGTGAAATCGTGAAAATTATTGAGGAGTTATTGAGGTGTTATTATAAGTTTATTGTGGGGGTTAACAGGGGGCGTAGATTATTGGAAGGTTAATGAGGTGTTATTATGAGGTTATTGCAAAATGTAATCACGCAGGTTTATTGAGAGGTTATTGAGAGTGTAAAAGCGGAGGTTATTGAGAGTTTATTGCAGTGTTAGTAGAACTAATGTTTCAATAACCCTCCAATGACCCCCAATTACCCTCCAATAATATTCGTGATTCCATTTCAATAATCTCTGCGGGAGTTAGGTTCGATATACTACACATGGTGAAATATTACTGGAGTAGTGTTGTGTACGTGATCCGTTTTCTCTAAAACTACAGCCAAAGATCTTATAATCCATCTTAATTAACATAATTACATAGCTTACCAGACAGAGGATAATCAAAGAGACCACGAGAGCCATCCTTACACTGATCACAGAAGACTGAACCAGTCACCAACGCATCGCCATTAACAGTTATAACACATGCTTTCATTAGCAGAAAAACCAGCAGCAGAATCCGAAAATGGAATCCAAAGCTGCAAGCCATGGAAGCAGAGGAGCTAGAGAGAGAGAGAGAGAGAGGGTGTGTGGCTTGTGTATGGAAGGGAGAATATAAGGAGAGAGAGTGGAGGGGAAGGACAGTGGAAATTACAAAGGTGAAGGGGGGAGTAAATGTGCAATGTGAGCTACCACCTGCCTATATTTATTGTGCTCTTTGTGTAATGATTTCGGTGGAGAATTTGGTGGGATTAATTGAGAGAGGAGATAAAAAAGATTGGGAAGCAGTCAAGTATTTGTGGGTGAAAGAGTTGTGGTGCAACCCATGACACTAACAATAATGCTTCCCACAACGTGGATTATAATTAGTTTTTTATATGGTTTAATTTAAGTGTTAGTAATGGGAAATTGAATTTATGTTTCTTGGAAATGAGAATGAATGTGTTCTTGTTGATGATCTTTGTATACAAAGATACGACTAAAATATCTAAACATGATTTTTTATAGGTAGCCTGATATTGAAGACAATAAGTTGCAGAAGTCGGAACAATCCTTGTCATGAAATCTGGTTGTTTTTGAGAACTAAGCATTCTCGTTAAAGTGGTTGAATTAAGCTCCTCTATCAAAGTGACTGAACAAAACCTACGTGCTGAAGTGGCTAAATTGAGCACACATGTCAAATGACTGAATCAAGCCCATCTATCGAACTGACTGAACCAAATAAGGCTAAGGAAGTGGATAAACTGTGCCCACTTGCCAAAGCGTCTAAATTTATCTTTACCCCGGTAGAGGAGAGCTATCAAAAATATTCATCAATATAGACAATAATGCGAGTCCATTCTTCTTTAAAAGTGTCAACTGACATCCACACTACGGTCTTTTCATCAATTTGCTATGGATAGGAGTCATATCGGAATATTACACGGGTCAGTCAAACTAAAATAAATGGCATTTTCGTTCTGAACGTGCAAACATGTGCCTGAGCAAGAGTATAAAAATTGACACGAGGTAGAAAGAAAAAGAATAATATTCCTCATGATAGACTTAATCCCATTTGATATAAATCTATTAAAAGTGAATTCTATTCGAGGAAATTTCATTCAGTAATCAATACAACTTTATTCAGTATACAAGGCTCAACCTGAGTAAACAGTCACATGTCTTCTGGAAAATCACATATGCCATCCTAATCATAGAGTTTCAAAGAAAATGCAAGAAAATGAATAGTGTCATTCCAATCCAGAGGGAAGACACCTCATGCACTAACACCTAAAATAAATATCACGGCCCCTTCATAAAGATCCACCAAAAAATCTTCATATATTTGAGTCAAAGTTAGATGGAACAGAAGTTCTTCATCAGTTTCATGTTTTTCATTTGTTTCATATGTTTGATCATTTGAGCTCTAAGTCTTTTCAATTATTCTAAAAATGTCTCAGATTTTACTTCTTTCTTACTCTAGTTCAGCTTCAATCCTTCAAAGGTTGTCTCTTTCCTTTAAATATGATTCATGGACCACCCTGACAGTTTTCTCAAAAGAGTTAAATGTAGACTTATTATCAAGAATCTTGAGCCTAACTTTATCAGAAATTAGTGACTAAACCTGTCATTGAAATAGGTCTTTCCCATTAGCATACACTGATAGGGTGTATTGGAGATCAACATTTTCTACTTTGAGAACCTTCAATTCTGATTGTAATTTGGTATGAGTGGCATCTAGTGCTGAGAGTATCTTCCCCATGTCCTCAAAAACTAATTTGAAACACCTCTTTTCCCTCATAAGAGCATGATGAGATGCATCAATAGTATACACCCATTTCCATGACGATGCATGGCTTTCCATCAAAAAAATATGGTGGTCCTCCAAATTGGTGTCTTACATTGTTTCCCTCAGATGGCTCAAGCTGATTATGAGCCTAATTGAAATGTTAGTCGTCCTGTGCCAAGCAGCCAATCCTAGGCCAAGTCAACCAACTTTTTTCTTGATTCATGATCATTACCTGGCATATCATGGTCAGAGTGATCTAGGGAACTTCCATCGAAGGAGCCTCACATGAAGCTATTCGACTTTTCTTATGCTTTTCTACTTCCTAAACTTGCTTATATGACTAATCAGAACATCTTTTCTCAAGGATAGATTTTCATTTTGAATTCTAGAGCTAGCTATGTCATTTGGCTCGATAAAGAGCTCACAGGAGGCCCCCCTATCATCAACAATCTAAAATGATCAATGTGAGCTGCCTCATGATGGGGGGAGAACTCGGAGAATAAAATCCTCATCATCCTCATTGGCATAATTGTATTTTGAGCCAAGCTCACATGTCGAGGTGGCTGAACCAGTCCACCTTTCGAAGTGGTTGAACAGAGCCCACTCCCTGAAAAACCTAGATTTACCTCTTCCCCAGAGAAATCCTAGCTCTTCTAAGAGAGGACAACTAGCAGAGATGATCATCATTATACGCAAGCTCATCCTCCTTTAAAAGCATTGTCTAACATCCACGTCATCGTATTTTCATCAAGACACAATAAACAGGCCATGAGAAATCATTATAATTCAAGAAACCTCCCCAAAGCCATTTTTCCTGGCTGATCAGAGTTTCTAATTCCTTAGTTACACTGGAAAATACTCTCCTATGTTTAACATTCATTTCTTTTTCGTCCATCTTCTATCGAAAGATAATATCTTTATTGGATTATATGAACTCACAAATAATACCAGCGAACAATACTTTTCTATCAAATTAAGCTAAATGTAAAAAAAAAAAAATCAATTTTTTTGGATCATGAGTATGGACAATACTCTCACTCATAATAAATAAAAACTTTATTTTTCAATAATCAAGTAATAAATTATTTTTTCCATCTATAATAAGTGGGTGAAAGTGAAAATTAAATTTTATTTAATTCCTTTTATCATTTCTTTCTTCCATGTCCTCTACTTCATATAAATAGTAATAAAGCTCTTTCCATCTAAAATAGGGATCCATCATCCAAGTAAATGGTGACTTAGCATCATATTAGTGTATGCAGTGCAATTTAATAATAGTTTTGAGTGCGTTGACAAAGTGGGCATGCAAAGCATTTATGTGTGTGTGTGTGTATGAGAGAGAGAGAGAGAGAGAGAGAGAGAGAGAGAGAGAGAGATGAGAGAAATTCGTACCTGCTGTATCATAAATTTTATTTGACCAAGTGATTCTGAGTGAATAGTTCCCTTTGTTATCTACAAAGGCAATTGCAAGAATATCCATTCAGAAAAAGTTTTGAAATTTTTGCATTAATGTTAGAGTTTTGTAAGCTAATTTTTTCAAATTTTGTAAGCTAACAATTAAGTTTTTACTTCGTTTTCTTAACTCTCTTAAATTTATTGGAGTTGCACCAAATTTAGGAAAAAGTCCGGACAATGGCTGCGATCCACAGGAGGTCGTTTTTTTTCTTCTCTGCTTCTTCCGGTGCATCGCAACGTAGCTTATGTCCAGACTCCGGACGTAATCTTTTTTCCAAATTTAAAGAGTATCATTATTCTCTATACTTTCAATTTGACATTGTTTGTCTCTGAAAGTCCACATTTACCAACTAAATCCCAACCAATAATTCCTGATTGTTTTACTAGATTTGCATCAAATAACTTGAGGCAAAATCATTCTGGTTCTGATATATTCAATCCCAACCATTCAATAAAAATGTGTTTGATTGAAATCAAGTAAGTGCAAGTGCATGTTACTCGCCTTACTTTCTCGTTTGTTTTTCGAGCAGCATGAGCACTCGAATTTCGTTGCATTGTGATTATTCACTTTATTTTAATCTAG
>NEWO01000028.1:1721686-1732959 GCA_003013225.1 Phalaenopsis aphrodite
TTGAGTTTGGGCTACTGATTTAAATAAAATAATTGGAACAAGGAACTTAAGATATCTCTGCATCATCTGACAAAATTTGAAATTCTAAGCATGTTCATTTATTTTCCCTGAGTCGGTGAGTTGGGGTCAGCGCGCATTGAACAATTCAAATGCAACGGCTCTCTTTTCTCCGCTTTCACACTTCTCGTTTTTTGTTTATTTAAGAGCTTTTGGATTGGATAACTTAAGAAAATATACATATTTAATACCATAGTAATAGTATATATGTATTTAAAAAAGGGGGCATTAAAGTTATATGGACAACAATTCCCGCATTCACATCATATAAAAATATTATTGCTACTAAAATTTATAAATGAATTACATTTTCTCCTACATAGATAAGATTATATAAACATAATATATATGTGTTCTCTTTCTAAAGACTAATAATAATTTTTTTTTCATCATCAAATACATTAAGAGGCTAGTGATCATAATAATAGTGGATGGAGAGATTTAGGAGATGACTAGTGGTGCGTATGAATAATGGTCTGAAATATTATAAAGAAAAATGAAGTTAAACTCTTAAACATTATGATCTATTTTAGTGTAATGATCATAATTTCATCAAAAATTCAAAAATTAAGTTTCACTCTTAGTTTCAGTGGCCTTCGGGGAAGTTACACCACTTGGACAAAATTGTGAGGCGATTAGGCCAAAGCAGAGAATTCAGATTGTTGCTAACAGTATCAAAGTATACATCAATTTGAATATGGGAACTAAGTGTCATGCAGAATAAAATGTTATATCATGGGTGCACCTATTTGAATTTGTAGGGGCCAAATCTAGAACTCTATCTAATTGGTGGATGATTTTGGTTAAAGAACACTGATGAGGACATCAGTTAATTAGAGAGAATTGTGAAACCCTCAAGTAGAATGAAACTAAACTGTCAAATATTAGAACACCTTTTGTCATACTAGTTTTAATTTTATCAAAAACTCCAAAATTAAGTGTTCTTGTATGGTAGCACTCTTGGAACAACGTCATAGTCAGGCCTCAAGCCTCAGATGTGGAAAGTGGAAGGTTGTGTTAGGTGGTTGTTAGTAAGCATAAGATTTTTGTCCAAAAATTATGACATGAAACCTTAAAATTATTGTATAAATAATACGGTGTTCCCTGAAAGCGATACACTATATGACCTTAATACAGTGAAAAGTGTACAATGGTTGATATACCGACAACCGGGTGTAATGTCAAAAAAATAATGGTTCTCACATTAAGGACGGATGCTAGCAAAAAAGTTAAACCATAAAATTAATATTAGGATAGAAACATAAAATATATGCACTCTCATAGGTAAATTAATGAAATAAGTAGATATTATCTTTCATAAGAAAATAAATGTTTTATTTATTCAAGAAACAAAATGGGCTAGAGAAATGCTAAAGAGATTAATAGCTTAGATTTTAATATTTCGTATTCAGGTAAGAGTCGCACTAGAAATGGTGTCGGTGTTATTATAGATAAGAGTTTAAAAGATAATGTTGTAAAAATTAATAGAATTGAAGACAGAATTATAGCCTAAAAAATTGTTGTTAATACTAAGATTTTTAATTTTATAAGTGCATATACGTCTCAATTAGGTTTAAATATATGTTTAAAAAAAAAATTTTTGGAATGACCTATAAGAATTAATACAAATGTTACCTCTTGAAAAAATAATTTAGAGCAAATTTTTTTTTAATGTCAATGAAATAGTTTATTAGTACTTATTTATATTATCTGATTGCAAGCAAGTTTATTTATAACTCGTATAACATTTTATTGAATTGATATAAACTAGCTATATGCTAATCTGAAAATTAAGTGCTCATTTGACTTTCTAGCTTGTTTAGTAGCTTTATATGAAAAGTAAACTGCAATGTGAATTTTAATTTCATATGAAAAAACAAGTGCATATTCAAATTTTAGCTTATTCAAACTGCAATGGCATTTAAATACATACAACAAAATTTTTATATATTTACATATCTAACACCTAAACTTTTATCTTTACACTCATAACACTGAACTCTTTGACATCTCATAAAAAAACATCACTATGACTAGGGGTGTAAAAGAGCTGAACACGAGCGAGCCCGAGCTCGGCTTGTGTTTGAGTTTTAAAAAAAATATCATTGTTCGTGTTCTATTTTGAACACAAAACTGTATTTGTGTTTGACTCGTTTGCTTACTGAGCCCAACACGAGCTGTTCGCAAACAAAGAGTCATTTTGATAACCCTAAACACGCACCAATAGGATGTTAAGGGTTGGGGCAAAATTTAAATCTTATTGTTTATATTAAAACGTCATTTAAAACTAATTTAATACATTGTTATTCTATTTTTTAATTGATAATTTTAATTGATTATAAATATTTGTAGCCTTGCAGTCAATTAAATTTTTTAAAAGAACAACCATATATATATATATATATATATATATATATATATATATATAGACACACACACACACATTTATGAGTAATATTTCGAGCCAAAACAAGCCGAACACGAACAAACAAATCTTAAATCTTTATACATGTTCTGTTCGTTCATACATTGAGCACAAAAAAGAGTTTGTATTCAACTCCTTAACTTAGCGAACGAATCGAGCACGACCTTCTTAATAACCTGAACACAAGTTGCTCGTGAACAACAAGCCGTTTTGACGACCCAAACCATCACTAACTTTTTAGAAGGGAAAAACTTTTTTTATTGCATAGGGTTTTACTATCAAAAGGTAATAATAAACATAAATATCAACTTTTAGGTGTTAGATATTCTTAAGTTTGAATCTGTCCGAGAGTCACACCCAAGGAATAGATTGTTAAGCAAAAGAGGGAGAGAGAGAGAAATAGAGTGCACAACAATGAATAATAGAATGAGAGGGTTGTGTATGCTTTTATTATAGAATGAACCCTTATTTATAGGCAATGATGATACAATTTGTTTAATTACATGTTTGCCCCATGCTTTAATGAGAGTGTTACAGGGTATTCTAGATATTTACATAAATGAGCCCATAGCTTGGGTACTCTCTTGCTCTGTTGGCTGAGGCAAGCCTCGTTCGTTCAATTATGCTTGAGTGAACCAATCACCTACTTTGGTCTGGTTGTAGACTATGGACCCCTAGATGAGCAGCTCATATCGATAGGATGAGACTAAGGCGAACAGAGGGTGAATCACTATAATCTGATAGTTAGCTCACCCTTTGGCAAAAAGTCCTTCAAGGCATTCACGTTGTATAGCATGATAAAACATTTGGCCTCCTGTTGAAGAGTTTCAGAGGCTCTAGTAAGGTGGTTAGAGACGCTAAGGCGAGATTTGGGCTAAGGCATTCTCCACGCTTGATCGATCTTGGTCTTTGACTCAAACAGCCTGTGTTTGGTTGGCTTAGAATCTCGATCAAAGGGTTTTGTACTATTTTAATTAAGTCATTTGATCTTCCAGCAATAGAACCTTTGATTTTTCTTCTGTGAACCATCCCTGACCATAGTTTCATGCCTCTTAGTTCGTTGGATTTTGTCGAGACTTGTGCTGACAAATTTTTGATGTAAATATGTTAGTTCCCTTATCCTCTTACTTTATGAAAGTGAACTCTGTCATAAGAATAAGAGAATTTAATACAAAATTAGATTCAATTATTTCTCTAATCAGTACTTTAATAATTGGACTCCCTAGATTTTCGTGCTCATAGCCTTTATAAATAAGGTGTGATTGGCGCATTCGTTATCCGCATTTGCTTTCAAATCAATTTCAAGAGTGCTATAA
Source organism: Phalaenopsis aphrodite (assembly GCA_003013225.1). Classification (NCBI taxonomy): domain Eukaryota; kingdom Viridiplantae; phylum Streptophyta; class Magnoliopsida; order Asparagales; family Orchidaceae; genus Phalaenopsis; species Phalaenopsis aphrodite. The sequence goes on from NEWO01000028.1 coordinate 1,725,485, forward strand.
TGACTAGTGGCAAGAAGCCCATAGAGGATGACCCTACTGAGGAGATAGCGATGAAAAAAAAAGCCTCATTAAAAAGCAAGGAATGGAAAGGCGTGGAAATTATCTTCAACCTAAAAGAGGCTCTCACAATGCTCACACCATTATTAGCCTCCCTTACTTTTCTTCACATAACAGTGTGACATGAATCAACATACGTCAAGAGTTCCTACTTGGATCCCATCCAAGATGGTGTGACTATTATTCCTTGACAAGGGGTAGGTACAAATCACCATATCCTCCATAAGAAGGAACTTTCAAAATCTCTTTCCTTTACGTTGCACTTCCTCATCTCATCGAAGAAGAAAACTTCTAGTGATTGCAATAAGACATATTTTCATTCTCTTCCAACATTATATGTCCTTACCAGAGGTAACTTGGCAAGAATAAATCCACCTACACCTTAAACGAGTTGTAACAACAAAATTAGCTACTTTCACCATCCCAAAAAGCAATGTCTCTATGTAAGAGTCAGTTTGCGTCTACTCAGAAGTCCTCACTACTACGCTCTGCAGGTGTAGCCAAAGTATCCCAAGATTTAAAAAAATTCAGGATCCACATTAAGCATTGCAATTACTCCCAAAAGGTGTAACCAACAAAGATTTGTGATGTTGGGAAATAATATTCTAATTGAATGTAATTTTACCCTCTTGTCAACCTCTAGCTGAGTAGAGCATTTGCTACAATCTAAGAATCCATCCAACAAAGCATAAAAATGGCAAATCTCTTTTTATTCTCTCATTCTTCTCGTGGTATCATGTCAAAGAGCTAAGAGAATCAACGAAGTAATGTAAATCATAATTAAAAAAATAAATTTCTTAAACTACAAAAGAAGCCTTGAGATATCCTAAAATTTGTATATAACTTTTCTAAATCAAATACAAGAAAGAACACAAAATCAGAACCTCCTAAAATTGTAGTAAGGTAATGATATCCAAGCTTATTTTAATCAAAATTTGGGTCTAGCTGACATCTAAAAAATATGGCTCTAAAATATTTGATTTTATGAATCCTTTGAGGACACCGGGTCCAAAATATTTCATTAATTTATACAATCTGGGAGAGATCTTGTGAGATAAGTAGAGGAGATGAAAAGAGAATTTTTATATTATAGTTCGTACCATAAAGGGCCTATTTTAGATTTATTGTTGAAAAGATATTATAGTGGGTGTCAGGGGGGTCATAAATGGGCATAAGCAATGATGGGTTGGAGCCCCCTTCCTTGTGTCATCCAAGTAGCTTGATATTTTTACTATTTTCGCACACTTATAAATATGATAAATGATGTTATAACATCTTGGAAGCACAATATCATTATTCTAGACATTACCTATAGATATATTTTGGGATTCTTGTATGTTGAATTCAATACACAAATTAATCATATAAATTCTACTAGTTCTTCATACATCCAGAATATGTCATTAATGTTATAGGGCACAATTCCGGGCCTATTAGAGAAATGGGGTCTCTCTTTTCGTCTCCTCTACTAATATCACAAGATCTCTCCTAAATTATATAAACTGATGAAATGTATGGGACCGATGTCATTAAAAGATTCATAAAATCAAATATTTTAGAGCAATATTTTTTAGATGTCAGCCAGACCCAAATTTTGATTAAAATGAGCTTGTATATCATTACCCTACTTCAATTTTATGGAAAATTACATTCATAGAGAGAACTTCTATTTTTTATTTGAGTTGGGGCTCGATAATATTAATTTTAGGGAAAATTACATGCGTAGCACCCAAAACATTGTTATACATAAAATCTAACACCAAAGTGATATATTTGAACTATCAAATCAATGTATTTTTACATGCAACAATCAAACCATATGTTTCTGGTTTTATGCATGTAATTGGCATTTTTCTAAGCATTTCACACAACCAAGATAAGTACATCCCTTCCCAATCACTGTTCTTTTAAAGCATTATTCCAATAAATCCTAACATGAGGACTTGGTTTTTATTATTTCAAACCAAGTTTTCTGGAAATCATTCGTGCAATGCATTTCAATTGATGAAGCCAATTCAACTTCATAGAATGAAAGCGCCTCAACTCTCTTATGTATTTACACATGTTATACTTATAAACACATAAATGTGATAAACCTATGCATGAAAAAACATATTTCAATTTTAAAAGTGGGGATGATGATATTTTTGACGTGCTGTTGAAGATTTGAGCAATATGCATGTAAATATGAATGCAAGTGTTAGATATTCAGATACATTAGAATTGTATGGAATGTATGTAAATACCCCAAAAAAGAAAACTAACCAACAAAAACAAAAAAGAAAGAAAAAGAAAAAAAGACAAATAAACTAAACCAGAGTCAGTATATTTAGCTCCAATTAGGGCTGCCAAAACGGCTCGTTGTTCGCGAACAGCTCGTGTTCGGCTCGTTCTAAGTTAGCGAGCCAAACACGAACAACACAAACAAATTTATGCTTGTTCGTTTTCGGTTCGTTTTGGCTCGAAATACTACTAATCAATTATATATATTTTTTTTTGATGAGTAGTATTTTTAAAAAATTTAATTGACTACAAGGCTACAAAGATTTATAATCAATTAAAAGTATTAATGAAGAAAATAGAATAAAAATTATTAAATTCGATTCAAATGATATTTTAAATCTTGTTTGTGAACGGCTCACGTTCGGCTCGCTAAGCAAACGAGCCGAACACGAATACACTTTTTGAGCTTGAAATATAAACGAGCCGAACACAAGCTGAGCCTAGGCTCGCTCGTGTTCGGCTCGTTTACACCCCAGCTCCAGTTCAGGTTTCTCAAGATGGTTGTAAAACCTAAACGAAAACTCAAAAAAAAAATTAGCATAGTGAATCATACAGAATACCTTTCAGTTTGTATCACCATTGTTCAAAGACCAACTGATCATTAACCAGCTCAAACCTCGTACATCAAAAAATGCAGTCCCTCTCCAACATACCGAATACATAAATAAACACCTAGCATTGTTGTCTCAAAAAGATGGGCGAGAGAGAGGGAGGGAGAGAGCTTTCATTTTTTTATCCTGAAATCAAATCTCAAAGATTACACCGGCGTACTTTATGGCCGAAGAACACGAGAATGATATAAATCAGCATCTGGAACCCAAAGTCCTTCATCAGCAGAATAATCAGAGGTACATATTATGCAATACAAGAAGGAATAAGAGGAAAAGCAGCGCGGTGAAGGTTAGATTGAGATTTCTCACAATTTACAGAAGGCTGCTTGTTTGGATTAATCCAGGGTAAACAAGCGTTAGTATCTGCATCAGCGAAGCTACTGAAGCTTGGAGATTTCCGTGCTGCTTGACAACTGCCAGAAGTTGGAGCAAGAATATGGTCAAATTAAATGTTGTAAATCCACAACGAAAAATCAATCGTAGAGTAAGATGATAAGGATATCATAATTGCCAACATTATCATTAGCAAAGGGGCCTTTTGGGATCATTTTTCTATTTTATTTTTTATTTATGTTTTGATTTAAACTAAAATATGTTTGATATAGTTATTAAAAAAAAAGCTTAAAATATCTTTTAGGTATTTTGAGTATTTTTAAAAACAAAAAATTAAAATATGAAAATTAGGGGCATTTACAATACAAACTACTACTTAATTTTTTTTTCTTTTTTTATTTTCAGAATTCTTATGTATTTATATATTTAACAGCTAAACTTTAATACTTATATCTATAACACTTAAAACTTTAACATAACATCAAATACCACAACAATTAATTTGTTTAGAAGTGAAACACATTTTCATACATTGTTTATGAAACCAAATCAAACTTTTGGTGTTAGATAAGTATATACAAAAAATCTGTGCTATGTATGTTAGTTTTCCTAAAAATTATGCCAACCAAAAATATTTTCTAAAACAAAAGAAAAAAATAAAAACAGAAACAAGAAACAACGGTGATGTCAAAGGGCACTAAATTATAACTAGTTGGGATAAGCGCTATGATAAAAAATCAAACTTGTAAAATAAAAAAAAGGCAAAAAACAGGGGAAAAAAGAAAGAAAAGTGAAATAGGTTATATGAAAGTCGTGACCTTGTATCAAGGATTGAATTTCCCTGGAAACATCCTCAACGCGTCCAGTTACAGGCCTGATACCACATGACTGCGTCACACAAAACTCCAAGTACAGGGATCTCTCCAGTATCTGTAACATCAGAAGGCATACACTCTCCGTCTCTTCAGTAAAATCTGAACTTCTTGCTTCACACACATCCACAACAATGGCGATTGCTTGGTCCTGCACAATGATTCGGCAAATTTAGAATTAATTTATTTGTCGATTTTGGCAAAGCATTCTCTTTGAAGTATAAGCTTAAGCCCCTACAAACAAACCTTGTCCTCAACGTGAAATCACATAATAAAATAAGATGAACCCAAAAAAGAAACGTGCAAAAAATTTCGATGTCATAAATATCCGGCAATAATGCTGGCAAAGGTGCGAGAGAGAGAGAGAGAGAGAAAGAGAGAGAGAGAGAAAGAGAGAGAGAGAGAGAGAGAGAGGCCAAACATTCTATTTAGATCTTTGTGTGGCATTTGAAGTGGCAACCACTCGTCCAGTCGTTCCTTTGTGGCTTGCAATAGTTGCAATGTAATTGGAGTTATTGGCGCTAAAGCTTGGAGCCTCTTAATAAAAATTGAAGGCATTATAAAGTCTATTGGTTGAGCAATGGAGGGCGTCGGGATTGTCAGTTGAATTAAGCAAAGATGCTAGAGCTGTCATGACCCGACCTAATTCTTAGAATTAACCGAAACAGGAATAGACAGTAGGACAGTGAAAAATAAATTTTCTATATTCATCTACAATTTAACAAATAAAAGGACCACTAATGAAATTAAAATCAAACAATAAATTACATTTACCTCACTACTGATTATCCATGTCTTCTATAAACGTTATCTCTTTTAACACTCACCTTCAATCACGTAATTAATATGAATTGTTAGTTCAAAATAACAAAAATTTAAACAAGTCATTGAATACTCAAACTCAAAAACATAAAAATAAAAGAGAAAAATGAAGCAATATGCATGATAATGACTTTTTTAATTCAAAAAAAAATTGATGTTATTTGAAAAACCTTAATATATCAGCAGCAGATTAATATTATTCTATATATGTACAACCGTCACAGAAAAACCGTTTTAAAATTTTATCAATTAAAACACATTAATATCAATATCATTTTTGATATATGTGCACGAATTCCTTAGTATTTCCCTACTAATACCATAAAAGGGCAACTCCATTATAGTTTGTCTTGCACATACAAGCAATCAATATAAATATATCATTCATGCGCTCATCGTATTCAATTCAATGTTTGTATGTATTCCTAATCATGTGACCAATAAACAAAAAAATATATATATAAAAATAAAGTTTGTGCAAATAACATTATTTATTAATTGCACAAAAATCAAGATAAATCAAAATATAACGATAAATTAAAAATATGAGTAATCACCTTGATAATGATTAATTTGAGCATAAATTTGTCCTGACAACGACTCTTCTAAATTAGAAACCTAACATAAACATTATATTTAATTAATTTATTATAACCTTTTCTAAAAATATTCATGGTTTGGTGACTGTGGTTTTGGAGTGACTAATGAAGAAGATGGAGTCATTTTAGATTTTGTTTTAGCGTATAATTTTGTTATTACTAATATTTTATTCAAGAAAAAAGATGGACATCTTATTACTTATAAGAATGAATCATATTAAACATATTGATTATTTTTTTATGAGAGTGAGGATTTAAGTGTCCAACGTCAATTATTAATTCTAAATTTTAAGATAAAGAGTAGTAAAATAAAGATTACAAGAAGTCATTATCGTAAAATTAAATGGATGAAATTAAAAGACAAAAATAAAACTATTTTTTTAGTAAAATTCAATATTGCAAAATTTGGGATGTTCATGAAGAAAAAAATGTTATGTGGGATAAAGTAACAAATATTATTAAACAAGTAATAAAAGATGTACTTGGAGAACCTAAAGAAAAAATTTTAAAAAATAAAAATAGTTAGTTGTGAAATAATAACGTGCAAGAAAAGATAAAATATAAGAATTTATGTTATAAAAAATTGTTTAAATATGAAAGCTTAGAGAATTGAGAAAAATATCAAATGACCTACAGAAAGCCTAAAAGAACAATATGTGACGTTAAAAATTTTACTTTTAGTGATATTTATAATGGATTAGATGATAATGAGGGTGAAAAATATATGTATAAACTAGCCAAACAAAGAGAAAAGAAAAAAATAAAGATTTAACTCAAATAAAGTATATTAAAGATCAAAATTAAAAATATTTTTCTTAGAAAAAGATATTCAGCATAGGTAGGTGAGTTATTTTGATAATTTTTTTAATAAAATTTCTGAAAATACGATCGACCTTAGTGATCTTAATATCGTTAACAATAATAAAACGTTTCATTTTTACCGTCACATTAGTAAAAAAAATTTGAGGAGGCTTTAAAAGAATTTAAAAGAAACCAATGGTGGAAAGTCTGTGGGACCTGATGATATCCCAATTGATGTGTGGACATATTTAGGAGATTTGGGAGTTTTTTTGCTTACTAAACTCTTTAATAATATTTTAAAAACTAAAAAGATGTCTGATGAGTAGAGGAAAAATATTTTGGTCCCCATTTTTAAGAATAAATGCACAAGAGTGTGCAAATTATAGAGGAAGTTGATGTGTCATACTTTGAAATTATGGGAGAGGGTAATTGAACATAGGTTAAGACGTATTAGAAAGATTTGTCATAATCAATTTGGATTTATGGTGAGTAGGTCTACTATGGAAGCTATACATTTATTGAGAGGTTTGATGGAGAAGTTCAGAGATGATGAGGATGATCAATATTTGATTTTTATGGATTTAGAAAAAGCTTACGATAAGGTTTCAAGAGATATCCTTTGGAGAGTTCTTGAGAAGAAAGGTGTTGATATGACTTATATTCAAGTCATTAAAATATATGTATGTTAGAGTTGTTACTTGTGTTCGAACTGAAGGAAGATTGACAATATTTTCCTATTTCTGTTGGATTACATCAGGGATCGGCTTTAAGCCCATATCTTTTTGTTTTAGTTATGGATGGTCATTCTGAACATTTACAGGAGGATGCAACTTGGTGTATGTTTTTTGTTAATGATATCATTCTCGTGGATAAGACGAGAGAAAGAGCCTAAGAAAAAACTTGAATTATGGAGGTCTACATTGGAGTCTAAAGGCCTTCATTTGAATAGAACTAAAACTGAATACATGGAATGTAATTTTAGTAGTAATAGCTCTAGTGACAGAAATATAACTTTGGGAGATTAAATTATTAAAAGGTGTGAACGATTTAAATATCGCGAGTCTGTTATTCAAAATGATAGTGATATAGATGGGAAT
>NEWO01000028.1:1736425-1749547 GCA_003013225.1 Phalaenopsis aphrodite
ACAGGAATAGCTATAAAGAATGGTAGGGGCGGTTCCAATGGCATGATGTGAAAGCTAAAGAGCTTTTTGGATTTAGGTTATGGATTTTCTAGTCCAAAGCTGCAAGTGAATTCATAAGACCCTCTAGCCACATGATCGATGTCTACAATGCAGTGGTTCTTGAATTTCTTGTCATCCAGGAATGGGTGTTGGGGATTTGAATGTCAAAAGTAGGCATTAACATGATTTATAAATCTAGCAAGAACAGAAGTGGAGATCAATGCCAGAGTTGAGTTTTAGAGGTCAGAGCATTTACATATTTGAACATATTTAGTCTATTGAAAGAGATGGCCGTTGGACCTGACTCTAGATGGGACAATCGGCAACGACTACAAGACATTGCAGGTTAAACGCACGCATCATGACAGATTTGAGATCATAGGAATGATAAGAGAATTGACAGAGGACAGTTTTTCAATTGTTTTAAAAAACAAAGATGAATATAAAAGTTAAGACATTGATGGAGTCGGGAAATGGAGCTCTAGATTTGTACAAGGAAAAATATAGATGGAGACGGAGTACATGTCTCTCAATGATAACACCAAGTGTTACAACCTTGGAGGATCAAGGATAAACGATGCATTAGAGTTAAGTTCAAAAAAAAATTGAGGTCGAGGAGGAAGAAGAGAGTATCACATCAAAATAAGTTGTTCATTTCATCGATGCCCCAATATTCCAAAGAAAGAGTATTTATAACATCATAAGGACTCTTAAGACACAAGAACCATCTATAAAACACTATAATACCCAGTATAAACCCATTACTACTAAAGAATACTATAACATATTATCTAAATCTAATTATCCATTGCATTTATTGACCCTATCAAAGGTATCTTCAGATGTTCAGTTTGCACATCAATATATTTATGAAGTAAATTTTTTTTTTCCAAGCGATGCAAATATTTCTATTTTATAAAGTGGACACAATGGTAGATATAAATTTCAAGAAGAGAAATTGAAGATAAACCCTATCTATATGAGCCAAATTGAATGCATGTCTAATTTTTTTTTTATCAAAAAAAAAAAAAAGGGCAGCACTATTGAGTATGGATAAACTCTTAACCCTATAGTTGAGAGCATGGATATAAAACAATAGGCTATAGCCTAATTCAATTGATAGAGTTAAGTAAAATTGTATTACCACATAATTTAGGTTTACAATCATGGAGGCAATAATAAAAATCATTAACAAAGGCAAATGGTAGTAGCAAAAAGTGAAGCAACGGTTATCTTTAAGTATGAACTGCATAGATTTATTTCTTGCAAAGTACCCAGCACATTTTAGTTGGTTACGCGCCAAAAAAAAAAAACAAAAAAAGTGAAAGAAAAATAGTTATCTTATCAACATGCCAGAATGTTCAAGTCATCATCACAGTAAATAAAAAGCAATAAATCCCAACATGTTCCCTCAGCTATTTGCATGTAGTACTAATTTAACTTTAGGGATTTACATTTCTCCAATTTAGCCCTTCGCCTTTATAAAATTGATCTGAAATGATCTCATATGAAAATTATCACAAAAAATTCATCAATTCAGCGATACAAAGCTGATCCTAATTTAAACCCAGTGGACTATGTTAGATTAATTTTGTATAATTGAGGAACTAAATTAAGAAAAATATGACATGTCAAGACTAAATTATCCACACAAATTATTGGAAGCCCTAAATAACAATGAGGTATTTTTTTGCACCTGGAGGCCATGTAATATCTCAGGCATGGGAAGATCAGGAAAATGCGAAAGATCAATATACCCAACCTCCTCTGCCCTTTCAGTTGCAGCTTTAGCTTGCATGCACAGAAATGTCAAAAGAAGAAATGTGATCCTATAAATTTGAACAGACACAACATCAGAATAATATGTGGGTTGAGCTTCAGCACATCCATTTGCCTGATCCGTATTGACAATAGATAATCCTGTGCTTAATGAACTGTTGACTTTATTTTTACATGAAACACCAAGAGCAGAAACCACAAACCATCCATGTTTACTGCAAACAAAAGAGGGCTTTTCATTTAACTCGGACTCCTCTTTCAGTGTTGGAAAACAGAAAAGGGGTACTGTGCTATTACATGAATCTCCAATACGCTGTCCTTCCTTGCTTATAAAGGCCAGAAAATGAATGCTTTTCTGCATGAGCTCAGAATCTATTTCTTTCAGCCCTTTCCGTCTATTGTCTTGATGTCCACCCAGCAAGCAAATGAGCAAAAAAGCATGCTCGGAAAGCTGGAGAGCTGCCAGGGATGTCCGTGGAACATCATATAGAAAGTTCGGTGAAGTAAGCCATAATGAAATTATGGACTTGTCAGCAAAATAGTTGTTAAAAGCACGGTCAAAAATATCAGTAACAGAAGAATCGCCGTGCAAAGAATGACATATTGAGGATATTATCGCAATGGCGAGAACCAAGAGACGTGCGCGGACATCATTTTCATTGTAATTAGCAAAGAAATAACCCCCAACAGAATTAGGATTATTTACATCAACCAGATGACTGATTAAAAGCTTAAGTGAAGCAAAAAGACTGACAGAATGAAGCATCTTGGCACCGCCTTTTGTTCGTGCCAACGTTAACAAGAAATTCAAGGCTACTGTAATTGAAACTAGAGAACTTCTTCGACGTAGAATTTCAATAAGATGATTTAGAGGAAGATTCTCATGTAAAATTGGCAATGAAATATCAGGTGTCAAAAAGTTTCGGAGAATCGAGTCCATTGATGTGACCGACAGATCGAACCATTCAATATGCTCAACATACTTGCAGAGTAGAGGTAATAGTCCCACAATTGATTGAGATGCTTCAGAAAGCCGATTTTCATCTAAAGCAAATTCATCATGTATGAATTCTATGGACATCAGTAGCACCATGAGAAAAAAATTTGCAGCTTTGTTGAGCATAGAAGATAGTTTATTCGTAGCCAGTAACTTCAAACATGAGCCAGAAGTTCGTATCAGAGTTAATGAAACAGAAAATAGCTGCTGCTTGTTGTTTCTATGAGAATGTTGCATGAATAAGATCCTGGAGAAAACAAGCAACATTTCTGCTTGAGTTGTGAGCAGCTCTAACAAGTTCTCAGAAGGGTTTAGAAGTTGAAAAAGGGAATTTTCTGTGGAATGTATGCATCTGCAAATATGTATAATGCTCCCATCAATGAATGTGTCAGAAATTCCATTGCTAGTTATTGTCGATTTTGATTTGCGCACCTGGAAAAAAGATGGAATTGCATTTCAGAGTAAAATTTGTTGATTTTGGGTGTGTGAAACGTCCACAAAAAGATGCGCATAAAAGCAAAAAACAATGCATTATTTATTTAAACTTGAATAAATAATATCAAGCAAGTTTATTCTCTCTATTAAAACAAGTTCACAAAAACAACAAATCAAGAGCATCCAAACTGGCAGATAATAAAAAATCCAACAAAATGATTGTTTAATTACTATGAAGGTTTTTCATGGCTTGTATCCTAAAAATTGAAAGAAATTTGTTTCCTTTTCTTTTGTCCTATGTAGAACATCTTTACTTTTCGTTGCAAAACCTATGCATTTCCGTATTGCAATGACGGATAAATTCTATGAAAGGTATAATAAGCCAAACAAAGGGAAGAGAGGCTCTAAATGAATTGATGATCAGCAAAAAAGAATCAAGGAGAAAAAGGTAAAATTAAAAAAAATCAATAGATACAAGGTTTGACAGAATGGAAAGAAATAGAGGAGAAAAAAAATCTTCTGGGAGGGCAGAGAGGGTTCAATGGACTAAACGGACATGATTTGAAAGCTAGTGATTTACTGGTTCTGGAATCATATGAGGACCCAATTTAAGTCATGATATAAATCTTTTTATCTCTTAAAATAGTTATGCAGTCCAAATCTAAATTTAACAATATAGTAAAACATTAGCGAAATTCTACCAAATATGATATTTAAAAAAAAAACTAACCATTCCATGGTGCAACAAAATTATAGAAATCAAAGCTTTCAGAGAAAAACTCTTTGAGTCTGCTAAGGATATCATTAGATTTGCCGCATGCATGTGAGACAGCATTTTCTCTCCAAATTCTTTGGCTACCTTCCACTCTGATTTATCCCACAGATCAAACCCTAGCTCAGCTCTTATGTTAGGGATGTCATACATCATAACATCAGTGCCCCACAAATCCTTCTCATTCATGCTTTCTTTACACTGGAAAATTTCAAGATTAAGAAGGAAACCTGAGAGCTCTTGAAAATGGCCAGGAGCTATCAATCGGCCCTCCATCTCTCCCAGTAGGTGGTGGTAAAGATCATGGAGCACAAGACGGCTCACTTCCTTTCCATCACTATAAAATAGAAACTGCTTTAGGAAAATTATTAGGTAAGTCAAAGGATTACATTACAAGAAAATACATAAATAAATCCAAGTAAGAATGAAAAAAAGAGCAGATTATGAAAGTTTAATGACTTGATGCATGATACAGAGTTTCTTATAAGAAGAAGATATTGTAAAGCTAAAAGGTTCATAATTTCCACGCCTTCAAAAATCAGAATAACTAATAAGTCGAAGCAAAAGAAGTGACCAAAGTAGTTCAATTTAGTTACGTGAGTTAATAAGCATTCTTTCCAAATTAGGCCATGCATATTCAACTCATCTCTTCAACAAGTATACAACTTACCTCTCTAGAAATAGAAAAAGAATTTCAAGAAATTGACAGTGCTATGACACAAAATACTATAAATAAAGAGATTTGAAAAACTACTGACAGAAACGGATTTATCAGATATTTATGCTATATATTACCAGTGATAAGATAAGAATGTTTTTATGTATTCAATAACCTAGAATTTCCTATTTATTCCAAACTGTACAACCAAATATCAACAACAAAGGTATGGAAAATACTACCAAAACCACAATCTCTGTAACATTCAAAAATATTCTAGAATTTCAGATCAAAGAAATCAATTAGCATACTATTTTGTGGTAACAACCATACCTATAACCTTGGAAAGAGTATTGTTCAAGAAGGGCAGAAAAGGAAGGATTTTGCATCAACTGCACGTGGCACCAAAACATGCAGTGTTAATTAAAAAATCAGAAAGAAAAATGAATATAAACTCAACCAAAACCACAACCTTATCTTTAATCATGTGAATCATCCCAACTAGTGCTACGGATAGGCACTCGGCTTTACCATCTAACAGTGTACGCATCAGATGCACAATTAACACACAAGCAGCCAGCTGCAATACAACAAATTACAAGTAAAACAACTATTTAGCTCTTTTATAGGTGTAAGACCACATTGACGAACAATAATTACAATCTGACAATGCAAAAAAGTTGTTAAAAACTTTCTTGAGATAAGGCTAATGAAGATGATGACAATCTTTTTTTTCTGAAACTCCCAACAAGCTAATCATGCATGGGAGTTAATAATGTTCACTTTGGAAAAAAATAGCAAGTTAACGCTTTACTGGGATTTTACTCCCTTTATTTATTGCCATGCCGCATTTTGCAAATACTTTAGGAAATTTTTTTTTTTTTTTCTAGAAGCACGTTACATAGCAGTGCTAAGTATTTAGCGATGTTTCATAAAATGGCAGAGCTAGTATGGTTAGTTCAACCTCGCAAAACAAAAAAAAATTTAAGTTTGTACTTCAAAGTAGAAAAGAAAATAGTCGTACCTGATCCACCAAAATGAAATTAAAAAATTGGAATTGACAATATCTTCAAAATTTAATGAAACTTTAAGCAACAAGATGCTGAATGGACAAAGAAGTTTACTATTAAATTAATTGCAGAAAATATCTTCTTCGAATCACTTTCACCATTTCGGAGCATAACAGGCAAATCAAATTAGAAAAGGGTTTTTATTAAAAAGAGAAACTGACACGGTGCTCCCTAGGGGGACTGAACCGGTTCAGCAAAAAGGGAAGCAGGGCCAGCCTGTCCATGATGATGGGCTAGGGCTACCGCCCAAAGGAAAGGGCCTCCCCTTCTAGTTATCTACTAAATATAATTGTTATTTTCTGTTTTAGAATTAGATTTTATTGAGTCTTTTGTCCGGACAGCCTTCTGCAGCTCATATTCTCCCTTCTAGAGTTGTATCAGAGTATAGGTGGTGCGTTGGTTGTATCTCGCTCCGAGGTGGTGATTATCCTCGACATTTCCATCCTCTGCCACCTTCCCTCTGCTGCCATTGTCATCGTAACTACTGCACCTGGCCCAAAGACAGCACCTAACAAGAGCACTACAGCAAGCATCCGGTTACGAGCGCTAAAAGCACACCGATGCAAGCGCTTCGAAACCACGGGACAAACAGCCCGCGAACACCTGAGAATGCGGGAGACCCGAAGGAGCACAACAACAGAAGCGGGAGATCGCGAATCCTCGCGAGGTGGCATAATAGCATGGGATCCCGTGCAAAGTCGCGAAGGGACGCGATGCCTCGCGTGATAGCAGGAAGAATTTTTAAGTCGGAAGTTCGGAGCAGAGAAGGATTGCTAACTATCGCAATCCAGAAAAAGGCATCTCGAGGCTACCGCATACCAACAATGCTTTCTAGATTTCTATAGTCTTCCCACTTACCTCCTTTTTTGTAGAAGTTTCTTTTGTCTTGTAGGGAGCCTAAAAAATTGTTGTCCTTATGTATGTGGGAGTTAGTTGTGTTTGAGCTAAGTAAAAAATCTCATGTGTAGAGCTTCTTTCCCCTTTGTGGGGCTGTATCTGAGGAAGTGGTAGTACTCCGGCTATATCCTCTCCGAGGTAGTGATTGTATTTTCCCATTTTACCCTTTCAAAATCTTCTCCTCTCCACTCCTCTGCAGCCAAACACTCCCACTGTCACCCCAACACAACTATTCCCCCTTCCTACAGATTATTATTGTTGCCCTGCCTAACTAACACCTTCAAGCTCCCCCAGCCACCTCACTACCGCTGTCGACCACCTACAACCTTCCCACTTATTGTTCCTATATTACCACACCTTACCTTCACTACCATCCGCCTTCCATGACTGCCGCCATCCCTCCTACTCAATCATATCCCTCTATCTGACCTCCACCACCCAATGGGTTTTATTTAGGTGTTGTCTGTCGTTTTATGTGGTGTTGTTATTTTCCGTTTGAGTCATGTTTTAATCCTATTTTAATATTGATAAAAGCTTATTTTTGAGTTTCCATTGTTTTCATTAATAGTTCTAGTATCAGCACATTTGTTATTTCCTACAGGCCCCATACATCTCTTCACATACCTTGCTGCCTCCTACCTTTCCCGTACCTCCCCTACTCTCAACTGCCAACCTCATGCCCTCTTCCTTGATGTCGCCGACCTCCTGCACCCCCTATTCCCAGTTGCTAAATGCTTGTCCCCTCTCCTTGTTGTGGGCTACCCATCCTACATCTTCCTGCTCCAAGCCGACCACCTACTATCCATCCACCGTTGCCACATCTTCCTATACCAGGCACTATTACTGCCGCCTACATTTCCGCATCTTCTAACCCACAACCTCTGCCTTCCAGCCCCACCAACTCCTCGATACCACTAGTTCAGCTATAGCCCGCCACTCATTGCCCTAACCATTATGTGTTATTATGTTTGTATTGTTATTTTTCGATAGTCAAAAGTCTTCGTTTGTAAGCCTTTCTGAATTTTACCAATAATATTTGCATTTCTATTGTGGTTTTACTTATCTCTGGTATCAATTGATATTAGAGCTATCATAATCTCAGTCAGCATCCTTCATACCCAATTCATCTCCACAAATTTTTTTTTCTTACAACCAAACACACTTTCCACTCCCATGACTAGCCCCAACGCTTTGGAAGTAACAAAGGAGACTAAATATGGAGGACACAGAGGTCCGAGGCCTTGCGCCATCCATCCATCCATCCATCCATCCGAGGCCTTGCTGTCGCTTAGCTTTCCTGCACTGCCTTGCTCTCAACCACCAACCTTTTGCCCACTTCCTTGTCGCCACCAACCATTTGCACCTCCTACTCCAACTCACTAACCTCTTGTCCCCTAACCTTGTTGCCGCCTACCCATCCCGCACCTTCCTACGCCAAGCCGACCAACTCTTGCCCTTCCACTGCTGACGCATCTCCCTATACAAGTCCCAATTGCGGCCAACATTTTCTGCACCCCACTTCCCAACCCCATTTCCCACATCTACGACCTCCCGATACCACTACTTCAACCGGAGCCCACCGCTAGTTGCCCTTGCCCTAGAATGTCTTTATGTTTGTATTGTTATTTTTCTATTATCAAGGGTCTTCATTTTTAATTCTTCTTGAATTTCCGCAAAAATATTTATATTTCTATCGTGATTTAACTCCATATTGAGAAATAGTATAAACAAATTACTAAATAAATTAACATAATGGCCACTCTTATGGTAACATAAACCGATGTCACACGTACAATAAGCTTAAATTAACAATTCTACAAAGTCACATTAAGATAATATAAATGAATCAACATGACAAAACCAAACTATAACGATAAAATAGCTAAAAAAGTTTATGGAAAAATGTGTAAGATACCTTATATTTAAAAACAATGGCATCAAAACTTAAACACAGTTGTGAATAGAAACAATCCTCCAAGAAAAGATACAAAAGAAATATAACCTCCATACACCATAACAATTTAAAAAGAAACAATGAATATGATAAAAAAAAAGCTCATATTACAGGTCCGTTTGAGAGCTCTTTCATTTTGAGGCGTGGCTTCATGCCACAATTTTCTCCTATTTGGGGCGACGTCCGGGCCACGACATCCGGCATTTTTGATTAAACGCGAGCATTTTTACGTGTTACCCCTCTGTCATTGAATCCAATCAATTTTCCCTTCTCAATCTATTATGATGCACCCACCTCGTTCTCAACTGCGTCGGTCCCTTCCACCTCAATGGAAATCTCGCCGTCGCTCTGTGCATTGAGGTGGGTACTGATTACTGCGATATCTCCGACGAGCCCGAGTACATGGAGGGCATGGAGTTGCGGTATCACGAAAAGGCGAAAATACGGAAGTTTTGGTTTTTTTGGCTTGTGAATTTGATTCGATACCAGCGAAGATGTGCTTATTTTTTCATTTGAAGTAGTGGGAACCGCCTGCTACGATCAGGTTGAGGCGTATGTGGTTTTGGATTCGGAGAGAAGTATTGTTGGGAATATTACTACTTATATGTCTGTTGTTCTTGGGGCGACTAATGCTTCGAGTTTACAGGAGCTAAGGATGTCTAGACCTAAAAGAGCACGGATACAGGTAAGTCTACTATTGATTTTTTTCCTCATTCTTTGCTTGAAATTATGGTTTTTTTAGATCATTATTTTCGTGTAATGATCAGAAATTGATTGTCATGTTTCAAGTAAAAAAGTTGAAATGTTGTTTTCAATGTTTAAATTATTTTCGCCATATTCACATGCAACTCAATGTTTCTCTGAACTAGTTATAATACAACTCAATGTTTCCCTCATCTAAATTCTTTCCTAGAAGTCAATAAATTATTACTTCATCAAGGGAAATCAGATAATTTCAGAGGAATGAACAACTTTTCTTTCACTTCCTTTAATTCCTCCTATATAGTCCTTTATTCCTATTCTTTTTAGTTATTGTTCTCTCTTTATCCTTCTTGTGGATAAAACTAGAAAAAGAGTTCAAAAAAAGCTTGAATTATGGAGGTTTGTTAAGTGAGTTGTGTATCCGAATTTTTTGCACTGTTTTGAAATGAATTTTTGCTTCTGAAATATCAAATATATGGTTGTCGCAGTTCTGTTATAAACAACATTGTTAAACAGAGACAGAATGGTCATTTGTTCAGAAACAACCGTCTCACGGCTGTTATTAGACAGCTGCAACAAACAACCAGCCAACTTTCTCACAACAGCTTCCCCGCAACAGCTTCCTGGGGCAGCTAAGTTGCAGCTGCCCCAAACATACCCTAAATGTATTATAGTTAGCATAAAAATGGTAGTCAAAGGTTTACATTGAGAAGGCTCTATAAATATTAATGAAGACCACTAAAATTATGTACACTACAAAAATAAAAATGATGAAGGAAAAAAATAAAGCAAATAATACACAGAAACACACACTTTTGAATTAACAAGTTTGCTCATAAGCATGCAAACTTGGAATACCCCACATAAAAAATCAGATAAACAATGTTGTGTAATTGCTAAAATCAAAAGAAACTTCCAGCGCAGGACACTACATTGTAGAAACCCATTTAAACGGTTGTTAAAAAGGTAGAAATTTACTATTTTAGAGAGGGTAAACGGTTGTCATCTGAATAAAAGAGCCAAATTTAAACGGTTGTAACATATTTAAGTCTAGCTTATGAATGAAATAATTAGGTTTTGAGTGCAATTCTTTTCTATTTGGTATCAGAGTCGTCACTCCCCTCTACAGGTCCCGCTCAGATCCACCCCTTGATTGGCGACTCTAACGGAGCCACCAACTCACCATCAGCCTCTCCGCTGACGACAACTTCCTCTTCTTCTTACTACGTTTTGCCCCACTCAATACCACAGAAATCACAGCTGTCCTCTGTTGAATCGAGTGACAGGACCATGAGCTACGCAGGGAGGCTATGACGAGAATCAGGAAGGCATTGACGGCAGTGTGGCAAGGCGAGGACTAGATCGTGGGAAGGAAAAAACGCGATTGATGACTGGAGGTAACTGGGAAGGCACCGAAGGATTGCAATAAAATCACGATTCAAGCATCGTGATACAGTCACGGTTGGAGCAAACTGAGGCGAACAACGTGATTGCAGCAATATTGTCGCAATTAGAAGCAACAGGGAAGGCACTGAAGGGATTGCGAGCTAATTGGCAAGGCACTGATGGGATTGCAGCGTTACTCTATTGATACAGTCACGATTAAGACTGCAATCACAAAGTAGCCGCGATGAGCAGGGATTGCAAAGCAACCACGACGAGCAGGGACGAGATCGTTGTCCTGGCGAAGCAATCGCGGTTAGAACCAACTGAGTAAGCTTCAACATCAAATAGCGAGGTAGGAGAGAAATTTTGTCATTGCTCGCAATAAAGAGAGGTAGGCCTAGTTTGGCCTTGCTCGAGGCTCGAAGCGAGCTTGACCCTCGTGATTGAAAATGTCAGAAGATGGAGATAGTGCGGGAGCTATTGGATTGGAACTTTTAGGGAAGATGGTTCCCAAATTTCTAATGGTCTTGGTTGAGCTCATGCAGAGAGCTAGCGTCTCGACAAAAGCCAATATCTGTGCACACGCTCAGACATAGGTGAAGCTAGATCTCCCGCCTGTGAATTTAAAGCTCGATGGACCGACCATGTCTCAAAATTAGTCGCATTGGATCGAGACTGCTCTAGTAGGGAAGAAACTAGAAAGATATCTGACAGGGGTAGAGCCAAATAGTGACAATTTTGAAAGGCATGAATGGAGGACCACACGTCTTGCTTTACACTTGGTTACTCAACTCGATGATTCTTTCGATTGCTTCATCAGTAGATGGCATTCAAAAGGTTAGCAACACTTGGGCGAAGTTAAAAAAAATCTGTGCTGGAGCTGACAAACACATGAGAGTGTTCCAGATCCAGCTTGAGATAGAGGCAGTGGTTCAGGGCGATAGATTGACTCAGCAGTACTCTATAAAACAGAGCGGCTGTGGCAGAACTTTGATCACCTCTCACCTATGTAAAGTTATAGCGATCCGATGTGCAAGAAGGAAGAGAACTTTGTACATAAGAGGACTATAAAATTTATGACTCTTCTAAACTCGGCCTTTGATAAGAGAAGATTGATTCTCCTAGCCTAGGCAGTTATTCCTACACTAGATGAGGTCATTGTTGTGATGATACAAAAGAAAATCGCATGAAGCTACACTTTGAGCCGAGTGGCTTTTTGGTGCACAAACAACATTGACTGCTGCGAGCCGTGTATTTTAGGTATCCTTTGGGGGTTCGCAAGTACTACAATTGTGGTGAAGTTGGTCATCTGAGTAATCTCGAAAAGATGGAAGAGGGGGCTACCGGGCAAATCTGGTTGTAGTAGAGGATGAGGGGGAGACAAGTGTGATCTTCACTAGTGAGGATCATGAGTGTCTGTGGTTATTGAAGATGAAGCATAAAGTAGCACGAGATGGAGCTGAGAATGTTATCCATCGACAAGGGGTAACCTTGTTAACTATTCTCGATTCAACAAAGGTACTAGTGGCACACTTGTTCATGCATTTATTTTCACCACAAAATCATCAGAATGAATCATAGATTATGGTGCTTCTCGTCACGTGACAAGTATTACTAGAGAGTCCTCTTCATACACTCATTTAATTGTACCAGAGAGTATACGGAATTTTGATAATACAACGCAGCCTGTAGTTGGAAAGGGTGCAGTGACATGTATCAATCATATAACTTCGTCTAATGTTTTCGATGTTCCTTTTCCAATAAACCTCTTATCCATTAGTATCATTATTCTCTAGTTAAAAATATTGTTTCTTTTGATATTCCTCAGGTGACCTTCCAAGAGAAATCGATGGGCTTGACACTTGAGACTGGAACGTAACATAGCGGTCTCTGGTACTTGGACTGAGAGGGGGTGGACTCAGCTCTGGCATCTATGGTGGAAAGTGCTACAGAAGGAGAATCTGGGAGGAACGTCGAGAATGTGTTGCTGCTGCATCACAGATGTATGGGACATTCTAATCTTAGGTTACTTGGTCGATTAAATTCATCTTATGTCAGTTCTGGGAATAAGAGCTCTGGTGTGTTTGATTTGATACATCATATCTTGATGTATGGAGACTTTGTCATATGAGTTCTAAGAAAGGTTATCAATATTTTGTTACATTTATTGATTTTTTTTCTCGTGTTACCTGAATATACTTCATGAAACATAAAAGTGAAGTGGTTGCTTGCTTTAAAGATTTTCACAAGACAGTTCAGACCGAATATGATGCAATTGTGAAAACAATGAGATCTGATAATGGGACATATTAGTCAACAAAACATTTAGGGACCATCTGTCAGCTCAAGGGATACAACACCAAACCACATGCTCATACACACCAACGCAGAATGAAGCAGCAGAGAGGAAGAATCAAAATCTTCAAGAGGTTG
>NEWO01000028.1:1756740-1770545 GCA_003013225.1 Phalaenopsis aphrodite
TTTCACCCATCGACTCCTGAAAATAATTGTTCCTATTTTGAGGCTTTCCTCTTTGATTTCCTCACATTTAACCTTGGAAACTTAAACTTTGCAATCTTGAATGCAAAATTATTGATCTTAATCAAGATTCTTCTTAAGTGATTTCGGTCATTTAATATTTAATTAACT
Source organism: Phalaenopsis aphrodite (assembly GCA_003013225.1). Classification (NCBI taxonomy): domain Eukaryota; kingdom Viridiplantae; phylum Streptophyta; class Magnoliopsida; order Asparagales; family Orchidaceae; genus Phalaenopsis; species Phalaenopsis aphrodite. The sequence goes on from NEWO01000028.1 coordinate 1,756,909, forward strand.
ATAGGGGCTTGCCTCTATAGGGAACTTAAAAACTTAACTTGATATAAACTCTATTTAATCTCCCGTATTAAATAAAAGAACTTGTCGGCTTATAAAAAAAGGTTTCGCAGACCAAACGGACGTCACAAACTCTTTAATTTAGGTGGTTAAGCCTACTAACAAATGGTATGTTTATCCTTCAGAAAAGTGTACTATTTGTGATATCTTGCTCAACCATCTAGACTATCAAATATGTGAGATCCATGCGGTCTCACTTTTATAGATTAAAATAATATTATTTTCTAAAATTATAATCATATATATATATATATATATATATATATTTATTTATTTATATTTAAAAAGATTTTAAAAAAAATGACCGACAGCAGTAAGTGTGATGATCCCTTACATGCATGATTCAAAGAAGGGTCATATGGATGCAGTGTATCAGATCCCGATATACCTAAAGAGTGCACCAGATAAAGATGTTGATCTTCAGTGAGAATGGATATGTAGACATCGAAGGCTTTTGTGACTCTCACTAGGCAAGTTGTGCAGATAACAGACGATCCACATTAGGATACTGCATGTTTATAGGGGCAATTGGTCTCTTGAAAGAGCAAAAAACAATCGATAGTAACAATGTCAACAACAGAGGCAGAGTAGAGTCATGGCATTAGGGGTTGCTGATATGATGTGGCTGAGAGCCTTGTTGGTTGAACTCAAGGTGCACAACAGAATCAAATGATATTGTGGTGTGACGACAAGTCGGCAATCACCATTGCCAACAACTCGGTGCAACACAATAGAACCAAACATGTGGAAATTGATAGATTCTTCATCAAGGAAAAGTTGAATAACTGACTACTGGAGCTAAGTCATGTAACTATTGGAGAGCAAGTGGTTGATTGCCTCATCAAAGAACTTAGTTCAATGGAGTTGTCGAGATTATGTGACAAGATGGTCTTAGTGGATATATTTTGCCCAACTTGAGGGGGGGTGTTAAGATTTATATGTAAAAAGGGATTACTTTTGGTTTTATTTGTAAGAAGTTGTAACCTATTTAAGTCCATTTTATGAATGAAATAATTAGGTTTTGTGTACAGGTCTTTCCTATTGTTATTGACTTGCAATGCAAATATTAAAAGGACCTCTCTTTTGAATTGTATTATGGACTCGGTCATTCCTATTTGGATCTCGTTTCAACAACTTCTACTACACATTATTCTTCACCTTGACTTTTTTTTTTAAAGTCTTTACAAATAAATATTGTGACTTGGCTAGAGTCTAGGTAGAATAAACTTTACAACCCTTTTTTAATAAGACATGGAATGGATGTCTAACATCTTAATATTTATATGTGAATATTTCAATGCTCATCCTAATTTTAGAAATCTGAAATTTCACTCACAGGATCTTCCACATTATGCTAATAATAGTCCTCCTACCCCTATGGTGGAAGGTACCCTCTCATTCATTCATTCAAATATGTTCCCAAAATCTAGAGTTAGGACAAGCATCTTATGATCAAAAGGTATGAGCTGAAGTCCCTACCCACGCTGGACTCTTCGTATTAACCACTTCATCAACTGTTGATCTGATCACCAAGAATATTCCAAAAATTTTCAAAAGGCATCAACCTAATATCATTTTTGAACAAAACGACAATTATTTGTCACTGTAAATCACTAACTTTATATGGAGTACGCAGAGTATCGAGTCTCCGATCTTTTTATGCCAAAAGGAAAATAATTAAAAAAAACATCTATCACCACCCAACCTTCTCGCAAGATTCCAAACTAAACAACCTAAATAAATACTTTATATCTTCATTTGTGCTATTGTTTTTTTCCTTTCTACATAGACAACCCTTGACAAAGGCTCTTGTTGCACTCAGGCCATTATCTAGCTAAAATAATATGCTTAAAAAACAAAATAAATAAATAAATAAATATAGTAGCTGCTTCTTCACCTCCACACATTTCTATCGATCGTAAGATATAAATAAAAATGGTCTTATCTTTTAAAATTTTATGACTAAAACTTTTGATCTAGTTGGCTTCATTTATGATTTGAAGTTATAAATGTTAGTTAAGCAAATATTTCAAACAGATTGTTTGTTCTCGCCTTCAAACACCTAGGCAAGCTCATGACAATTTTCTCATCAATTAAATTATGAATTTAAATTACAACATATGTGACGGCATTAACATTACCATTAATCCTATTTTTATGAGCAAACAAAATATATTGAGATAGATTATCATTTAATACGCAATGTTGCGATCTCCTTTAAAACTATCCCTTCTCATATTTTCATCTCTACATAAATGGTGATTACATTTCTCAAAGGCTAAGGTCAGCAACCAATTCTTCATTTATACAAGAAGCTAGAGAAAATTATAAATATGCTTCAACTTGAAGGACAGTGTTGACATAAACAGAAAATAATAACATTAAGGGTTGTATTCGATAACCTCATAATCGAAAATATGTTTTATCCATTATTTTGATTCATTTGGTATTCCCCTTATAAGCCCAACATATTTAGTCTATTCGATAGAAAATTTTGTCGAAGATTCCATAATGAAAAATAAAGTATATGATAAATCACCTTGGCATGAGAAACAATTTGTGTATCATATCCACCTGAAGAATATGATTTCACAAGGGTATCCATTACAGAACCTTTATTCCAGTCCGATAAGACGCCATTTTGTAGAAATTTCGCCGAAGATTGTGAAGCTTCAAATATCAATCTATTTTTATCAAGTTTTGTTGAGTTATTTCTTGAAGCTTCTGTTCCATAAATCTCATTCTGATATTCCTTATCCAGCAAAAAGAGTTCCCGTGCCATGATTTCCAAGACGATCCCTTGACAACCGTACCTACACAAATAAATAATGGACATTATGGGGCCAAGCATTATCATTTTATTTTATAATTTTTATTTATTGTTGTTATTTTATTTTGATTTGAAACAAAATGTTTTTGGATATTCGATTAAATTAAGATTGTTCAAAAAAATTTTAAATTATTAAAACCATGTTAAAATATAACAAATAAAAATATATAAAAATAAAAACTAAACAAACATATTTTTAAAAATAAAATTAATCCCCAAAAGAGAACAACAATCTTTCGAATATTACCTATATCTGTCGTGCTGTATGTCATCATCACTCAGATCTTTTAAACAGTGATCGAAGGAAAGCCCGCTTGCAAGTATAGAAGATAAGTGCTCCCAGAAGCTGGAAGACTTTCTAACCTTCTCTAATGTATCCATATATAGAACACCACCATCCCATAATGATTTCAAGAAATTAAGAGTGCTCATCAATAAACGAGGATCACTGTAAAAGTTGAAGAATCGCTGTTTTATTGTGTTTCAGGGATAATCCAAAAAGTAATAAAAGAAAAAAAATTCTGCCGAGAAAATACTAAACACAAGATCAAATAATCGACTATCCAGCCAATATAAAAGAGTTTAAGCACCTTTGAATTAAAAAAAAAAAAAACAGTTAAAAAAAAAAAAACTCATTTCACAACCGATACAAAAATGGGAACCTAAAATCAGTAATATGTCATGCATTAATCTCTCATCTTTATAAAATCCAAAAGATTAGGGAGTGGGTTCCATCAGTTTGGTTGGATTGGTTGACAGATTTACTAAAATAATTAAATCAAATCAAATAACAGAAAGAGATGAAACAACCAAATAATATATAGAACTGAACAAAACCGAACCGAAATATAATTTGATTTAATCATTTCAGTTTTTTCAATTTAAGCTATAATCCAAATAACCTCTAAATTTGAAATAAAAAATCAAATCATAGTTACATAAATCGAACAAAATAAATGAAATAAATTCAGTTCGATTCAATATTTTGGTTTAAAATAGCTCAAGTGCGTCCCTACATAAGATGAACTTTGATCAGCATGCCAAAGAAGAAAATAGCAATTATTTGTTCAAACAATACAATTATTTACACAAAGGAAAGAAAACCTTGTTTGAAGAAGGTCCTGATAATAAGAAGTCAGATATATTCATGACTATTCAGCCAATATAAAAGCACACAAAACAATTTATAGCCAGAAAAATCTCACGCCATAACAGAGATAGAGGAACCTAAAAACAGAAAGGCAATATCATGAACGTAGAAGTTGAACTTTTACTGGAATAAAAAATGGCAATCTTATCCTGATACATTACAATAATTTCAAGAAAAGAAAGAAAAGAAAAAAACGGAAACTATTGTTTTCAAGAGGGTATGTAGATTCAAGTACCTACTAATAAGAAGTTCAGATCTATCCACATATTTAAGGACTAAATCAATGGCACTTTTCCTTCGAGAATTTATTTGGTTCACAAGAGGAGCCTGCACAAACTTGTTCCTAAAGTCCGAACCTTCTTCTTCAACATGTGATAAAATTATGGGAAGAAAGAAAGATGGCTGAAATTTAAGATCCTTCATGAGCATAATAATATGGTGAAAGCAAATATCATAAAAGAATGAAAAAAAGACCAAGATTGATAATACACAGCAGAAAGGTTGATAGAGAGAGAGATGCTCACAAAATTTTATCGTAGTTGATCTCCAAAACTGCGATATCTATTTGTCAAAACGTGATTACTCATCTTAAATAAATTTTTAAAAATTTATGATGCCAAATTTCATGAAATATTAAGCAAGCAAAAGAAAAACCACAATGGCTATTAGCAAGAAAATGACTTATTAATTGTTTCGTACAAGAGAATTCAAATGAAATAAAAATTCCTTAACATCAAAATATTGTTTTTTTTTTAAGTAATTGCAAATAAATTGAAAATATTTTACAACGTCTCTCAAGGTGACTATTTTAGCATAAGTTTCAACTGAAAGTAATAACACTCATGAGTTTACTCCTCGTTTTTTAGTAGACATTACTCTCTCGACTTTTAAGTTACTTTAATCCAATGTATGCCAACTCTTTCCATTATCAAGGGATAAATCTTAGTGATTGCCAGTTTATGTAGCATTTTCACCAACAAACAAAAATATTTCATCACCTAATTTATAAAAAAAGAGCATTTACATACATACCTCACAACTCCTATTTATCCACATATCTAGAACCTAAACTTCATTTTTTTTATATTTATACCACCCAAATCTTTCATATCACATAAACAATACCAGCATTTAACTGTTAAAAAGTGAAATACAACTTTTTCAAGCAAGGGTAAGTAGGGTTGTAGATGAACCAATGTAGTTGATGAACAACTTGAACTCAATTCTATTAAAACATGATCATGTTTATTCAAATTAGCAAGTTTGAACATTTTTTTTAAAAACTCGGGAGCTTAAATGAATAAATTTGAACATAATCTAATTTGCTTCTTAATGTTCATTAACAGACTCGTTTGTTGTTCAACAACTTGTTAAATGTTCTACATTTATATGATATATTATTTAAATAAAATTTGATTAATTAAAACTAAATTAATAATATATTTAAAAGTAAGATATTATAACTTAATATCAATATACACATATTAAAATACTTATTTTTTTATTTTTTTATTACAATGAACTAGCTTGTTAGCACTTGTTTAAGTTCTTTGATTGCAAAAGAAAACTTACTTATAACTTATATATCATTTTATTTACTTGATAATAACTAGTTAAATTCTAGTTTTAAATCTACTCAATTACTTATTTATTTGGACTCATAAGATCTTTTATTAATAACTTTATATAAAAAATCAAATAATAATTTAAATTTTAAGCTTATTTACTGATTTTATATCAAAAATTATGTGCAAATCAAATGTCTAATTTTATATGAAAAATTAAGTGCTCATTTGAATCTTTAGCCTTTTAATTAATATAAACAAGCCAAATATTGTGGACTCTAAAAATTCGATGCCCCGGACTCTTGTCATTGTTGATAGCTCAGTTGAGTCAAATTTAAGGCAAATTGGATTGCACAAAATGCACCACCCAAACATTCCGCCCTCATTTTGCGATGATTTTTCGATCTGAGGTTCGAAGTTTCTCATAGATACAAGTCCTTGTGGTTAATTACTCCTCCTGATAATAAAAGAGAACTTTCGATTAAGGCTAATCATTTAGCTGTATCAACATATAGTGGAAATAAAATTAGAAATTAAGTTGTAAAATTTATCACTTTAAGCTTAAAGAAGGTGGGGAATGGATGACGGACTCAATCGAGATCCCATGTTTACATCGTCTCGAATCGTCCTGGTCCTTGATCGTTTTTCAACGAAGGTGGTCGACCCAACCTGACTGAAGAATCTTTGTCAACAACTATGGGTTGAGTGTTCCAAAGGGCTCTTGTAGATTTGGGATGAATGTTTGTTTAAGAGGATAATTTTAAGTCGACCTAAGCTGACATAAGATTTTGTGTCCATCAATTGTGCATTAATAATTCACAAGTTAAAAAAAAGAAACCTATTAAGAAATATACGGGTTACAGTTGTGAGTGTAATATAATGACGACATTTGACAGCAACTACTCGGTCAAACAGTACTTGTCGTACCGCAATGTGGAGTCTTTCGCCAAACACGCTGACAGAGAACTTTGACTACTTTCTGAATGACATAAGATTAATTTGAGTGTGAATATATTGATATAATCGACGTGACATTCACACTTCGTGAGTTGAAGTTAATAAAAAATTTATCACTCCCGACAAACTGTTGTGGATGGTGGATATAGTTTGCTCTAAATATTTATGTAATTTACTTTAACTTCAATGTTTTGGTTGGTTACTTTAAAAACTTTAATTAACTCATAAATCATCAGGGATTTAAGTCTTAATTTGAACCCTGCCGAATTTACTTCTTGCTTAAAAAGGATTAGTTTGAATTGACATATGATTATACATGAAATTTATCAACATTATCATGCTTGCAGAAGATCAGGTTTATATATATAAAATTTGAGCTTTATTCAGATATTTTATAAAACTTAATTTTGAGAAATCTCATATGGTTGAAATCTTTTATCAACTCAGAAGATTAGGATAGTTGCTTATAGACTTGGGCTAGCAAGCTTAGCACGGAACCCATAGATACTAAATCTGATATGAGCTTTATGGAAGAACTAGAAAGAATCATAAATTAAGATGTAAAGCGGCTCAGAAGTAGAGAGATTTGATTTGTTCGGGCATTATTAAAGCACGAAACTAAAAAAAATGCTACTTCTGAGAAGGAATTCATAATAAGAGTAAGATAACCACATGTTTTCAATTGAGGTATGAATTATGTTCTTTTACCTTAAACAATAACCTGTTAAAATTTTAATTAACTTAAATATAAAAAATTTATTTTTACAACACCTATGAAGCGGGTTTCGATCAAGGAGGCCTCCTACCGCCAATGGGAGATCTAATATGAGGATCATTCCTCATCTCATCAAACGTATCCACCACACGAGACAGAGAAAGCGAGAAAAAGCAAGAGTGGGTGACAGAGAGGGGGGGAGAGAGAGAGAAACAAAGAAGATGAAACAAAGAGGAAGTAGAAGAACAAGAAAGAAAGGAGAAAGAAGAAAAAAGAGAAGAGAAATCGAACGACTCTATCGGTTGTCATTGGCAGAAATTTCTTTCATGCGTACATGAGGCACTCAGCCAAGCAAATGAGTTTTCATGCCCAAACTTAATGACAGAGAGGGAAGGAGGTCAGCGGTTTGCGCGAGCCCTCCTCACAAAATTTCTACAGTCTGATAGCAACCGTCTCTACCACACCATTTGTCTGTACTCGTGAGACTTGATCCAGGCCTCCAAAGTCTCCAACGTAGGACATAAGCAAGTGGCATTCCTTCCCGCAAGCCTAAGGTTCAAGCCTTATGGTTTGAGACTTAAGGTAAACATTGTTTTAAACAATTAAATTTAAATTTCAGGAACATTACATTGAAAATGACTTAACTTTTGTAAATATGTTTAGGGCATATTGAAGAGAATGTTTCAATCCAAAAAGAACAAATGGAATTTCAGATATGAAAACTTAGTTTAATAATTAAATGTTAATTGTCCAGATCAATTAATATTATGCTAAGTTAAAATTTTATATTACTTAAATGTAAAGAAATTAGATAACTAATTTAATGAAATATCGTTAAATTAATTAATTAGAAAATTAAAAAAAAAAAGAAAAAACGTAACTATTTTACATATTCATATATATAATTCAAAAATTAGCTAATTCACTAGATAAATAACAAATGATAGAAAATGACAATAGTAAAGATAAAAGTAAAAGTTAAGAAATAAAGATTAAAAAAGTAAAAGTTAATTATGTGTAATTTATTATTATAGGTGCACCTAAAGGCTAATTTCACCAAAAAATGTAGCAAACTTCTGATGATAGATTGTACAGATGTGTAAAAATATTTTTTATTTTACAACAATTTTGTTTATTTATGAAAACAATTACTCATGTTTTTAACTATTTCTAATATTTCTATTAAAATGTAAAATTTTATGTTTTTTTATAAATTAAATACAAAAAATAAATAAAATATGATATATGCATGCATATGAAGTCACCCCCATATGGTACAAGCTAGAAATTGATGTACCTGTGCACAAAATAGAAATAGAAATTGAAATAAAATTGGAAAAGAAAGCCTATCTTTTTGGTCGGTTTTGAAAAGGTCAAAGTATATCTTTTAAAAGTACATGTTTAGACAATGACTCTCAATAACAAAACGTGTAACAAAAATAAATGAAAATAAACAGAAAATTGTTTTCTTTATTGTTTATTTTTACAGCTTAAACTTTTTAGTGTTTACCACATTTTAACAAAAATATTTTTAAAATGAAAATTCTTATAATTTAAAAAAAATTTGTCTACTGAGACGTTTCAGTTGCAAACATTTTACAGGAAAACCTGTTATAGGATAGATGGATATTATAGAATATATATACAAAAGACGAAGAGCTCAAGCTGATAGATATTAAATTTTAGTTTTTATTTCCTATCAATTGTAAAAATTTTACATATGCACAAACTGTTGTGAATTAAAATTTATGAAATAAAATGGCTTTTTTGAGTTTTGAATCATTTTATTTATGAAATGAAACTATTAGATATTTTTTTTCCCACCCGACCGACAATTCCTGCCTTAGTAATTCCAAACCCTTGCTTCGGGTCATGAAAGATTAATAAAGGGAAACCAAAACATGTCTTACAATAAAAACTTCTAAGGTTCTAAGTGATACTGATCATGATGAAAAAATATTTCAAAGCTAAAGTATGCAAATCAAACAATCCGAAAGAACCACGGGAGAAGATAAGAAAATTTTTAAATTAAAAAAATTTATTTATGGCAACAAAAGATCATGAAGAGCTCATTCCCTGCTTTTACAAACAAAGTGCTGTGTAAAGATAAGTAAAAAAAACCTGAAAACAAGCAGCAGAAAATAGAAGTTCGAGTACAGAGATAAGAAAATCCTTTCTTTTGCATGGTTCCTCGTCTAAAATACGACAGATGGCAGCAGTTAAATTGCCAATCTGAAAAGATTTGACGAGAAAAATAGTAATGAGAACTGGTAAATTTTTTAACAAAGTCAAAATAACGTAATAAATTTTAAATCACAGCATAGAGATGTGAATGTATCAAACCTGAAGATCATTGGCAAGAGTAATACTCCCTAGCGAAAACGGTTGAAGTCGTGATGCTATAACACACAGCATAGAAAGAAATTTGGTTGCAGCTACTTGAACTGCCTGCATTGGCAGAAGAATAAATTATTTATGATAACAAGGGCAACTATAATAGGCTAAGTGACAACAAAACAAGATCCCGTGAAGATAATGATAAAAATATTTGAAAATAGGCACATTAAATATGCATGCAGGTTCATGTTCATTGTGTAAAATCTGCAGAAAACCTAAGTGTAGTGCTTCCTTTTCATGGAGCAACTAAATTTTACCAATTCAGTCATAAAAAATAAGAACTGCAGCCAACGAAGGCAACATCCCACAAGTTTATTTATTATGATAGCAGGAGATTCGTTTGAAAACTTTGACTGGAATCAAAATACGACAATGACCCATTTCAGAAAACAGATGGCATTAACCAGTGCAAAACATCAATTACAACAAGGAAGTACAGCCATATTACCCAAGTCACTACACAAAGAGAAATAGCAAACTTCACCCATACACAACAACACAAGATCGATGTATGCCAAGACATCGCATGAGGTGGACACATATAAAGTCCCTTTTTATTTATAGTTACAATAATCCAAGAAAATCTCCTTTCACAAGGCACACTACTATGCAATTCGTTCCCCAGCACTCCCATGCAAAATACACTTCTTCTTTAGAGAGTGGAACATCTAAACTAAAACTTGGGAAGCACTGAGACGAAAAACAAGTGTCGTACCAATGTCAGCACATGTCTGACACGGTATGAATCGTGTTAGAACCTTACCTTAAGTTTAAAAAAGCTCAAAACCGTCGATGCGACATCGAGCGGAGCATGTGCCGCTTTCTTCATAGCCTAACGCAAAGCAGAAGTCAAAGGGGCAATTCAAAACCGAAGCCACAACCTTCTCGAGCATCTTGTTCCAATGGAGAGCATTTCTTGGCATCCCAATCAAGTGAAGGGGTGGTTTTCCTTCAGTTGCAAGTGAACCAGCACAAACAACACAATCCACATCATCAAAAGGATCTAAAGCATTGTCGTCGATACGATGAGAGATGCGACCCAAAGTTGAAGTTGAAGCAGACGACGTGAACCAGATTCAGTCACGTGATCAGACGACGTAGGAGCTTCTCCAACATTCAATCAAGCCCTTCATCAAACTAAAAGGTTAATCGATTAATACATTGTTTTAAAAATAAATTAAATGTGTATTATTTTAAAATTGTCCCAACAAAATTATTTTTCATTTTCAATGCTTCAAAAATTTTGAACGCTTTTAATTAGGCTTTTGAACTGAGATAATGCTATGAAATCTTATTTTAATAGATTTCCTAATAGAGTTATTTCTCATTTTTAGTTATACAGAAAAGAGGGATATTCTTTTTTAGTCGACTAAGAGTGCTTTTGCCACTATTTCTAATACTTCAGTCACCTTGCTTTCAACAATTGATTGTCAAACCCAAGTCCCCAAACTGAGCCCTTTATCCAAACAGCATAATTATGTGCCACTATTAGAGAGGATTATGTTATTATAAATTGCTTTATTTTATTATTGATAACATTTACATTAAGTGCTTTGTAATTTTTTTTATATTTTTAATGTAATTTTTATATTGTCAAAAACAAATTTCATTGTTACAAAGCTTCATTAATGATTTGCAAATTTCATTTTGTGTTGTCACTAGCAGAAAATATTTAAAATATACATTGACATTAATAAACTATTAAATACAAAAAATGTGTCATTATCGCATCATCTTCCACATTTTTTCAATGATGTTATTTCCTTGTATCATTTTGTGCTCATTCTTCTTATACTAGAATTTAGCGGAATTGTTTTATTGATATGGAAAAGAAGCATAAATACACCTACATCTCAAATTAATCGTAGAACAAGAAAGACGAGAAAGAAAATAACAAGAAAGAAAAAATAAAACACCTACATCTCAAATTAATCAATTCATAATATTTACATGGAGATAAAAGAAATGGCATAAATTTGGAAAGCCTAAAATAAGAGAGGAAATATATCCAGTTCAAGAAAATAAATCAAAAAATAGGAAAGGAAATAAATATAATCCAAGAAAATAAATCTAATTCTCATAAGTTCTAACATGAATAAATTATTTATAATTTCTAACACTTCCCTCAAGTTGAATTATGGCTAACAAACATGTTCAACTTATATTTGAAATATCAAACAAAGATTCTTTGTGATATAGAGCTTGAAGTCCTCATCCCAAGAGCATTTAAGGATATTTTTAGTTGATTACGGTTGTTTTTTACTGTAGTTTTTGCACTGTTTGTAGGTAAGTGGAAGGGTTCTACGAGTAATGCTGCGAGAATGTTTGCAGGAAAGTAAACAACATATAGAGAAAGCTACAAGGCATGATCTGCAAAGAAAAAACTCTGAAAGAGAGCCTACTACAGCAAAAAACTCCAGAGGAGAGCTTGCTGCAATAAAAAAAGCTCCGAAGGAAGGTCTGTCACAGAGAAAAGCTCTAGAGGAGGGCTTGCTACAGGAAAAACCTCTGGAAGAGGGTCTGCTGCAGGGAAAAATCTACAGGATTAGGGTTGAGTCAGAAAAAAAATTCCAAAGCTAAATTAAAAAGCTCCAGATAAGGGCTTCAGAGGAGAGCCTACAGTAAGAAAAACAATAAAACACCTGATAGTAATTTTCCTTCCAAAGGTTCTAAGCTAGCACCACCTCCTGTTAAGATGTGGCTCACCTTAGCAGCAAGTCAGGCTTTCTCCATAGCAGCAACCGATTCAACATCGCCAATGATGGTCGCGACACTTTTTCTGGGCAATGGCATCTGTTCCAAAAGTGAACTTCTCAAAGTCAAAAACACCCATGTGCCCAAATGCAGATAATGGTGTTAGTGCAGTCAAGAGTTGCATGGAATGTCTCATTGAAGTATGGACCAATGTCAAGGCCCGTCCAGCAGCCACCAGGGATGGTTGATGCTGGCACAAACTTGTTGTGGACATCAGCTACAAACTTGTATGTCAAAATGGCATCCAAGGTTAACAGGAGTTTCACTCCTTTCAACCTGCCTTCTCAATAAGAACTATTGCAACACCAAGTTTTTTCTTCCTCAATATCATTGAACCAACACCATGTCCTTGTGCCATGTAGAATGTGAAAATTATTCTTCCTCCAAGAAGAAGGGTATCAATTTTCTATAAGAGTAACTCCATCACCCCAATCTTTTTCAAAACCTTTGAACCACCAATAATGTCAACAAAAGGCTGCTTCAAATTCACAGCAGCCCCGACATTGTTGTTAGTTTTCTTCTAGAAGAGGAAGCCAGCAACAACAAGTTTTAAGTACTTTGTAACACACTCTGTTGAAGCATGAGCTCTGTGAGCAATTCCAAGGACATCATTAACATAAAGATCAGCAAAAGAATCAAGTTCTGCCATACGGTAATGCAGCGACGATTTTCTCCAATTCCTTGCCAATGGAATCACTAGCCACCTCAACGTCAACTCCATCAAATTAGGATATCCTAGGCACAAGAGACTTCAAGCTGTATTTCGTAATGACACCTTCAGGGCAGCTCAAAAAACTACAGAGAATGACCTTGGCGCCGTGCTCTCTAGAGTGATTGATTATGGGAACGGCAGCCCTAATCCCGGTATCTTCGGTGATCTTGAGGTTGTCATCGAGAAGAATGTTCAGACCTACCATAACGAACACTCTTTTCAAGTTTAAACTCTCGCCCTTCAGATCACTAACGCTCAACTTCTTTGCCATTCTTAACTCCCTAAAAGACTAATCCGATTGGAAGAAGATAGAGAAGTAAACCAAGGCTTGGAATCCAGGAATCTATGTGCTGACAGAAAGGATATCCTGATGCAGCAAAAGACTGCAGGTAGATGTGTCTCCCCTAAGGAAGCCTGCAAGAATTTGCGCCTGCAGAAAGTTTTCCAGCCAGTAGAGAGGTTATTCGACTTCTTAAAGGAATGTCAGCAGCGGTAAAGGC
>NEWO01000028.1:1770762-1830651 GCA_003013225.1 Phalaenopsis aphrodite
TATATATATATATAGGTATATGTATGTATATATATATGTACGTATATGTATGTATATATATATGTATGTATATGTATGTATATATATATGTATATATATATATATATAACCATTAGTTAATGCACTTAATACCAATCGTCCATTTAATCTTCTCATGTTGCACAGTGGGGTTGCTGGAAAAGCTACAATGCGGTGTACAGTATGATTATATAAAAATTTTAGTAAAACTTAAATAAAATGAAAATTAAATATGAAACTTCCACATCTTTAAGAATTAGCAAGTCCTTCTATATATCAAAATGATCATTTCAAAGTGTAGAATGCAATATATTGAGTTTTTATGACTTTCAAACAAATAGAGATTTTGAGGTACAAATTATTTTGGATATTTTGCAATTATATATTATCAAAATTGAACATTATATCAAACTCTGCTATCGCCCGACTAAGCACATTATGATTGTCTTATGAATGCTAAGTTGTTTTAGCTAACATGAGCCTCATCAATTTTTATTGCTCTCATTGTAATCCATTCTGCTTCCCTCCCATTTGCTCCTTCAATTTTTTTTGTATTGCTTTGTCTATCTCTTTTGTTTTCCCCCGTATACATTTCTCTGTGCGTCTCATTAATCAATGATTCTCCTGGTACTTCTTCGCCTGGGTGATCTCATAATTTATTGATTAACTTTTATACAGGCCTATCCATCTCCTGCCCTATTTTCTCTCTCAGGAAACTTGTCTTCCATCTCTCTTCGACTCCCATCTTTTTTTTTTTCTCTCATCAGCACCCTATAATTTTCTGCTAATTCTTCTCTTGGAAATCATTACAAAATTAGCATTCTACACTACATGGAGCTTTCTCGTCATATTCGCTAACTTGATAGATTCGCATTGTTAGATTAGAGGTGCAAGGAAGACAACTTGCATGAGTATTAAACCATCATGAAAAACTTCGCAGGTAGAGAAAATATGTAATATTAAATCATATACATTATTACGCAAAATAACAAAATAGTAAGTATTTTTAGTGTTTTCATAATCTAATTGGAACAAAAATCTCAAAGATGAAATAAATCAGACAGCTGCAAGTTAATTGCTTAAAATATGTTTGGCCTTACTTCATTTGAAAATAAAGTCACCAATGATAATGCGGTGTTGAAAACAGAAGCAGGCTTGCTTGAGGAAGGCAGCAGAATTTGAATAAAAGGTAGCGAAGCGGACAATGTTCCCTGATCAAAAACACAAATAGTTACTAACTTATAAATATTAATCAGTAAAAGAAAGGCCAAACGATCAAGCCAAAAGAACAAAATCACTTCAAGAGAACATTCATCAACAAATCTTACATCCCAGGAGAAAAGAAAAGTAATACCCTGAAGAAGAGAAAAGTATGCCAATGCTACACCAAAAAACTGATATAAGAACACAATCTTGATTTAATGAGTATTACCAATTTTAGAAAGTTTAGTGCTTCTATAAAAATCAGATGGGCCTTTGTCATCCATTGAAAATAATCAATCAAATACTATTTTATGCATTTGTGAACAAGCTGGCTTATGAAGACAACTGTATCTTTAAAGAAATAAAAATTAATCTTCTAGTCAAAATAACCTGGGAAGTATATGGCTTGCATCAGATTTGGATAAATAAGATATTTTAACTAGGGGACTGTCTGGTAACGGATTTAGAGAAGGATTTAACCTGCATTTGACTGAAATCCTGCCCGATGGTTAGATTCGACAAAATAAAGCTGCAGATTTCAGAAAGCCAGATTTCACTGATTTCAGCCGTAGATTCTGATTTGCTAAATCCTGAGCGAATTGCGCGAAAAAAAAGATAAAAGGTTACATTCCACCATCTGCCACCATGGTTTCAGGTAGGAACAATGCGAAAGGAGAAAAAAGTGGCAGTTTCGGGTCTCTGTGAACCGTGATCCCTCCTTCGCCTTCCCAATTGGCTCCAACTGAGACAGCATCGCAAGGGTTCGGTCAAGAAGGCGATGTTTTTCGGCGAAACTGAGAGAGGGGGTAGAAACTTAGGTGAGCGTTTCGGACAGGAAAGGGGCTTTGGGCGAAACCGGAAGAAATGTCGAGGGTTTCGAGTAAGAAAAAATATTACATCCAAACTTCACAAACAGAGCTACTTGTAGAATACAATCTCGAGCTGACACGTGGAAATTCGGGGCCATCTACATAAAAATGAAAAAAAGAATGAAAATGCGTGACCCGGCCCGACCGATGCTTTACAGAAATATTTCATCGCATAGGAATATTCCATAGCGTTATTCTGAATAATTTTCGTTTTCTTCATATGTTATTGGTGTGTTATTGAGGTTATTCAACCAAATGACAAGATAAAAACTTCTACCGATGTGCTATTAATGTGTTATGGAAGTGATTTTAACTTGATAATTTTATTTAAAAAATAATATCATCTCAAAATCGCCTCAGTCACTGTTTTTAATGAATATTGTAGTGTTTTTCGTGTGTTATTGATGTGTTATTGAGGTAATCAATCTAATGACAAAATAAAAATTTCTACTGATGTGAAATTCGCATGTTATAGAGGTGATTTTAAGTTGGTATTGTTGTTTAAAGAACAATAACATCTCAAAATAACGATAGTCGTTGTTTTTAATGTGTTACTAGTGTGTTATTCTTGTGTTATTGAATTGAAACAATTCAATAACGAGATGAAAACATCTACCGATGTGTTATTCGTGTGTTATGGAGGTGATTTTGAGTTGGTATTGTTGTTTAAATAATAATAACATCTCAAAATCACATCAATAACACACCAATAATAAATGATCAACGTGAAAAATATTTAGAATAACGCGAAAGAATATTCCTATAACACGGCGAAAAGAAGAAATAACGCAGATGAATATAAATAAAGCTAAAAATATTTTCTTATAACACGTGAGCAACGCTTTGTAATGTGAAGAAATATACATAAAGCAATCGAATATTCCAATAACGCATCGGCAAGCGTTAGTAATGCATCGGTCGGGTCGGGTCGAGCATTTTCACTTTTTTTATTTTTTATGTAGGTGAACCCCAGCCTTCCACGTGTTAGCTTAATAAGATTGAACCCCACAAACAGCTCTGCATGTGGAGTCCAGATGTAATATTTCTTCTTCAAAGGAGAAAAGAAGATAGGGCTGTTGTTTTAATTTATTTTCATTTAAGTTAATTTTATTAATTTAATTTATTAATAATTAAATTTTAATTATTACATTATAAAATTAATTATTATCAAATAAATTTATATGTAATTATTTAATAAAAATAAAATCAAATTTTAAATTGTTTAATAGTTAATCAATATAAAATACATGGTTGATTAATATAATTAATATAATTAATAGTTAATAATTTAATAATTGATTAATATTAAATAATTGCTTAATAAGTCATTTGTTTTATAATTTTTTTAATAATTAATTAGTTTAGTGAATATTGAATTATTATATACTATATTCAGAAATAAAAATTAGATTAAATTAAATCAAATAACTAATTTTTATCATAATGATAAAATAATCAACTTTTAATTATGATTTTTATTATAATAAATATAACAAACTTTTAAATCCTCCCATAAGTTACCAAACAGTTTCACAGGATTTCACTGGATTTACTAAATCCATTGCCAAATAGATTTTGATATTTAGCCCTTCCATGATTCACTAGATCCCACCAACTTAAATCTAATTCCTTACCACACAGACCCATAAATTTTTAATATTTCGTTGGCTTCAGGACATAATCCACAGTTCAAACCAACATAATGCAGTGACAACTTGCAGACAATGGATAAACAAATGCATGAGAAAAGTTTGGAACGCATCATATACAACAAAATCACCCAGCCGTCATCCATCTAATGAAACAGAATCTATCAACATTTCTGAAATGTTGAAATTTACCGAAAAAAATCATAATGTAACACACAAGTTCCACAGGAGAAAGACGCAGGAAACTCACCTGTGTGTGAGGTGATAACATGAGAAAATAGAATGGACGAGAAGAAAAAAGAAATTGGCATGCCCGTGTTTTCCATTTCTAATTCAAGGATTGTTGATCAAAGGTGACCAAGGTTGAGCCTCATAATTGGCAAGAAAAAATGAGCATGAGAAACTAACAAGATCTATACAGTCAGGAAAAATCTCTCTTATGATATGAATGAAAGATAATCATTAAATTTTGGACCTATGAAAAATCTCAAACCAAGTCTACCCTCACAAAGTGAGTGTGATATCTAGGGTTGTATCCAACTTGATATTTAATCTACCTTCTAAAAAACTTAACCAAAAACCTTACTCTTAGAAGAATTGGGTGCAAATTTTTGCCATCATGCCTAACTCACCATCTGCCTAATTAAACCTGTTTGCACGGTTTACTATATGGAGTACCTAATATCATAACATAAAGGGTGAATAATTGAGAAATCAAAAGTTCAATTGATCATATCTTAACATACAAGGATAAAAAACATACCAAAAACAAGGAAAGTGGAATGCAGCTGCAGAAGCAGAGGATTTACAAGAACCAAACATGCAACAGACCTTCACAAGAAGGTTACTAAACTTGAGAGCAACATCATACATTGAAAAAAGAAGAGAGAGAGACGATGATACATTATATATAAGATATTGTATTACAAGTTAGAAATCAAGAAATAAGTACCTTCGACAAATGACCCAATAAATAATATAAAATGTCCAATACAGAGCAGGAAACCTCTTGCAAGTCTTCAGCTTCCTTCAAGCCATACCAAGCGCTTAAACTTGATTTCTGGACATGATTTATGATCATAACATGCATGAGAACATGGTTTCTGTATAATAGCAATTTATGATTGATATTTCAAGGATCACTGACCTCCAATGCTTGTTCTGATATATACAAAAGCCGACATAAGCTACTAAGAATGGAGGAGTCAAAATAGAAAATGTCCCGGATCAAGTGTCCAGGCATGTGAGAGCCTCTGGCACTATTAACACAACTTCTCATCACATTTAAAACCTATATTAAATATGAATATAAGATTAAGAGTGCAATATAAATCATAAAGAAAGATTCAGATTACAATATGAAAATAAGTTTCTTGCACACCGAGCACAATAGTCAAACCATGCTAGAAAGAGCTTAAACAGACATGGTATCCTTTTTTACACCCCTCATCACTTTGGCTGAATTATGAACTACTTTTCAATCTCTACATTAAATTAAAAGTAATATAAAAAAAGATAATATTATTTTTGTTTTAGATAATTAGAATAAGGCCGTCTTCACTTTGAGATCTATTTATTAAAAAATTAGACCAAGCAGTGTACATAGATTGCTACAAGTTCTCTATGCGAAATCTTCCTCCTTATCTCTAGCTAGATACATGAAGTTTTTCCTCTCAAAATAACTACCTCCATGTCCAATGAACAAGTAGAGAAATACATTAACCTCTGCCTGATTTGGTATAAGAAAAAATCAGCTACTAGTTTGCACGAGTTGATCAATTTTCTACAAGTCTACACTTTCTGTGTATTAAATCTCATCATATCCCCAACCTGAGGAAACATATGCAGATGCCAAAATGTTCAACCACCGCCCCCTCTTTCCACGCAGCTTACGAAAACTAGACAATTATATAAGTCCATGCCCCTCATGTTATATAATTCCTTTCCATGTAGCACATATTCCCCTGGCTTGTGATTGTAACACTGTTCTAGGACTCCAGAAAGGTCTTTAGGGAGCGGGACTTGCGGGGATATAGTTGTGGAATGTTACGGGAAGGAACATAGGGGCAGTTGGCCGAGTTTTGAAGAAGAAAAAATCTGCTATTGGACAGCAGATTGGCTGAATTCGGCGGCTGTCCAAACTGAAAGCAGTGGTAAAATGGCGAGATGGTGTGCTGCAAGCAGCAAGGGGGATCCATCATTTGTTCCTGAGCAAGAGACAGACACACAGCTTGCAAAAAAAAATAATGCATCACTCCAAAGAACATAAATAGAGAACAAATTCTCCAAAACACAAAAACAATAGCTGGTTGTCCCCAAATAAAAATATATATAGAAATATAGTCTTCTAATAGAGAAGAGCTTAATAAGGAAACAGGAAAATAAAAAGCACACAAGGAAAAAGAAATCCATGCAAAAATTGAATCTTGGTAACTCACCTGCTATCATGGAAATAGTATGTTTCAGATTGCCTGCGATCACGAAAACAACTATTTTTGTGATATCACAAACTTTGTGATCGCGAATAAAGGATCTATGATCCCATGTCAGCAGGATGCTCCCACATCATTCTCCTAGCTAGATGAGACTCCTTTACCTCTTGAGGTTTTTGGAGCCGACTTACCACCATCATTACAAAGTCATTGCCTTACTATCTCTAAGATAATCTCACTGCAAAATCTATGCTTAAGTTTAACTCATGCAACTCTGAAACACATACGTCATTCCAAAGCACGTCCTGATAAAAAAAATAAAGATTTTTCTTTGGCAAAATCAAAGTTGGAGCTCCATCTGAGCTTGCACTCTCACAAATCAAGCATCTATCCATCAAGTGTGTAACATGATTTTTCAACTTCTCAAACTCGTTCGCATCCAAAAGGTGAGTGGGTTTGGCAAAAGAAAATCCTCCTACAAAGTTTAGGACCTATTGAAACTTGATCAGTCGTAGCCACCCTGATGTAGAATATCAAGGCATCCTGTAACTCTCTCAGCAAGGCTGCCTTTTTCCTAATATTGACTTCTCGAGTCCACTACCTTCTAGAATAACCAATGTAAATCCTGATAGAATCTCTCTCATGAGCTTAGTTTGAATCAACAGCATTTTTCCCTCGTCAATCACAAGCTTATACTTCTCTTTGACGTCTTCATTATCTCTTATGTCATTGTTTACTTTTTCAACTGCTCCTTGCTTAGTGAAAAATATAATTCTCATATTTGGGCAATATGATGCAATAGGCCCTAAACCATGACACTTGAAAAACTTCCTAGCTAGGACGGATTTGGGTATGTTGGTGGGCTCCAGTTTTTCTACACTTTGCTTTCTCTTCTAACAAGGTCGACTTGGATGCTCCATCGTGTGTACTCTTGTTGTCCGATTTTGGGTTGTACACTGCTTATAAGGTGTGGCGATCACTTGGTAAAGTTATTTTTACTCCACCTTTAAAGTTGGGACATGTTCATCGATTAGGGATAATACGATTGCAACAACACCACATTATAAATAGACAATCTCAATTCTCCAAGATAACTCCCTACTATGTGCTCTTCTGGTTCAACCAACTCGAATATCAGCAAGAATTGATTAAATTCAATTGTCCTACGCAGAAGAATCTCTCTAGTGCAAGTGGTGGAGTTTTATAAACATGTCCTGTTAATAATGTGAGAGAAGGTATTTCCGCAACATCTCCCTTTCATCTTAAACCAGATAGTGATTTTGTTTTTCTCCTCAAACTAGCAAAGAGACTTCAAATTCTCTCACCACAATTAAGCATTATTCCTAAACTTGATGACAGTCAATTTAACTCTTTTCTATTGGAAATATCTTTGTACTGAAAAATTCAATCCACTGCTTAGAATCACCTGATAAACTCGTCCAAATTCATACGACCATCAAAATCCAATAAATTCACCTTTCCTCCAAGATCTTGGTTTCTCCTCTTGTATTTCATGTCAAATAATCAAGGTATTGCTTCTTCGTCACTGAAAACTTCACAAAAGAAAAAATTAACTTCCTCCCTTCGATCTCACAAGTCACTATTGTAGCTATGGGTAACCTAATCAAAAAGTCTCCTCTTGAAGGCGTTAAACATTAGTTGCAATTGAAGAAGTTTATGTTGTGTATCTTCCATAGTAAGCTAATGTAAACCTAGTTGAAGATTTCTCCTCGGAGGTTGTTGACCTCATTTTGAGGTCATTACACTTTTCCTTAGGATCCTAGGATCTAGCTCTAGGGATTCCTATTGACTATCTTAGAGAATTAGTATTGGAATCCATCCACTTAGAAATTTCAGTCATTTCCTATTTATCTTGTAATGTCTCAAAACCATCGTCGTATGGTCTTAAGGACTATCATGTGGAGACTCAAGGAGAAGTTCCAATAGGATTTCAAGCCCTAAGAAAATCTCTTCAGGACTTTATCATCACATAAAAAATGCACAAAATTCACTAATTTGCACAAGATCGGACTAAAGTTGAACTTAAACGATGGGTGAAAATGAGAACTTTTTCGGACGACCTCCGACGACAAAATGAACTATGTCAACGTATCTGAGATATCAATTTTACCTAAGAAAGAGACTCATATTGACATAATTTCGCACAAGAGCAAATTGCACGCAAATTGATGAATTCGCCAAAACAAACCTCCAACGACAAAAATGGACTGCGTCAACGCTTCCGAGACGTCAGAATTACATAAAAAGGACATTCATTTTGCTATGATGTGACGCACAAATAAAAATGTACGAATCAAATTTTATTTTTGGGAAATATTAAATATTTTATATACTTATATTACTGATTATAATATTAATTATAACCCTAAATCTTATTTCCCCTTTTCCCGCACACTTAAACTCTTCATTCAACCCTTATGGCTCAGTTAGGTGTTCGGCTCGCCCTCTCCCTTTCGTATCTTAGATCTTGTGGCTCATCCACAAGGCAATTCTCCCCCTCTCGACTCTTCTTCTTCGTGTGGCCGCTTGACCTTTCGTTCCTCCAATTGCAAGGGTCGGGCTGGCCAACCCTTCTCCTTCTCAAGGTTTTACCGTCTCTTTCTTTATTGTGGTGATTTTTTCCTCGTCACTTGATTCGACCACAAAAATGGTGGTAAATGTGGTTGTCCCCTCTCATTTCTGCCTATTAAAAGGCTTCTTAGAGTACTATTTTGGGTTGTTGAAATTTTTTTTGAGAGAAAGGAAGGCTGAGGTTTTCAATAATTGTTGTTTGAGGCTTTTAGGGAAAGAGGCTCTGCCGAATTTCCTTCTCGGCTAGGTTCTTATGTGTTGAGGTGTTCGTGGGTCATTGCTTCCTCGAAGGTCTTGGGAGAAAAATTTCTACAGGAAGAATTTTTCTTAAATTTGTTCTAAAGTTTTGCTTTAAGTTTGCATTAAGAGGTATTTCTCTTTTTCCCTCTAATCTGCATCATTCGGATTTGCACCTGAAAGTGATTCTTTTCTCTTCTAAAGCACGTGGAAGTAAAGTTTAGGCCTGTTTTGAGATCTAAGCATGGAAAGTTTCTAGAAACAGTAAAAAAATGGAGCATGATATGGCTGCCTTCTCTTTCTTTGCTCAAGATTTATGATGAATAAAATTTTGGAAAGCTTTAGTTATTACTCTATGGAATACATGGTAAAAATGAAATGATGAAGCTTTTTATTATTGATATTCTTATTCAATTAAATGTTGGAATTCATTTCAATGTTGAGACATGTTGACTTTAGGGATTCATGCATACTTATATGTTTCATGTTATTTGTTTCTATTTGAAACATATGCTGGATACAATACTTTGAAATATAAGGCTCCAAGGGAAATATTTTTATCTGTTTTAACCCATTTGTTGGGTTCGGTTTTAGTTCTTTGGAGTTGGATCTTTGCTGGAAATATTTTTATCTGTTTTGGCCCATTTGTTGGGATCAGTTTTAGCTCTTTGGAGATGGATTATTGTTGGAAATTCTTCTCTGATTTTTCTCATGTATTGGTACGGTTTTAGCTATTTTTGGGCTGGATTTTGATTGAAAAATGTTATTTCTCTGTTTTCCCATTTAATTGGACTCGATTTGGTCTGAAATCTGGGCTCAGTTCGGCTCAAAGGTTTATCTCTCTTTGGTCCCTTTTTATGGGTATATTTGAGCTGAAATTGTGTTTCATTTTATTCCATCTGTTTGATGTGATCATGGCTGAAATTCTATTTATGTTGTCCTTTTTGTTGGGCTCGGTTTACCTTTTATGGTTCTCTATCTTGCTCTTCTTGCTGGGCTCGGTTTACCTTTTACAGCTCCCTGTTTTGTCTTTTTTGTTGGGTTCGGCTTGCTTAAGTTGTCCCTCTGTTTGCCCCTTTTGTTGGGCTCGGCTGGGTTGGAGTTCCTCCAAATAACGTACCTACTGGGATTGTCATTATAATCAAGTTTGTCATCCCAATGATTTCAATATCTACTTCTATATGGTAATGTTTGATATAAATGGATCAATTCGCTGTCATGTCTTGTTCAATAAAATGGCTTCAATCAAGATAGTCTATGGGAGTTTGTCCATTCACTCTCTTATGTATATCAAAGGAATACAATGGCAATATCTGTGGTGGCTTTCCTTTACTGTCCCATAGTCGCGAGCATTACTTTGTGATTTCTTTATATGACAAATTGGAGGGTGGTGGTGTTGACTGTTGTCTTTATTGTCCCTGGCCGTGAGCTTGTTTTTTGGGGCTGTGCTGCTTTCTTTGCGGTCCCTGGTCGTGAGCTTGTTTCTGGGGCTGGGCAAGGTTGCTCTCTTTGTGATCCCTGGCCGTGAGCTTGTTTTGGGGTTAGGTTGTTCTCTTTCTTGTCCCTACCCGTGGGCTTATTTTGGGGCTTGATCGTGCCTCTTGGTTGTCTCTCTCTGTTGCCCCTGGTCTTGAGCACTTATTTTGTTTTATTTGGATGATTTCGTGCTTATATAATATGGAAAGTTTTTGGTTGGAGTTGGAATTGGCTGACTTTAGTGTCTCCAAGATTTTGGGAATTTCAAATATTGTCGTTAGTGGATATGCTTGATTTGTGAAATTTGAAGGCCTCTATAACCTTTTGTTGGAAAACGTGAAATGATATAGATCGGATTCATAAATAATTAAAAAAAAAATTGTCAAATTGTCATTCATAAAAGAGTTTTGGAAGTTTGATATTAAAATTTGGATAACATAAATACTACATTTGAGTTCAGGCTTAGGTGTGTGAATATGTAGGTGGTGGTGGAGCCGTGTTTACAATTGTCACATTGATTCGAGCCCATTTCGACCTGTTCGAAACAAAATTTAAAGGGGATACCCTTCTTGGGTTGATCTAATTATAAAATTTGAGAAAATGATATCCTTCTTGAATTGATTCAAGGATCTTGGGCCCTCCTTTTCAGGTCTTTTCGTTATAAGTTTTGAGGGTTCATTCACCCTTCGTTTTTTTTACCTTTTGGGTGGATCAATTCCCCCTTTCTCTCATCCCCATTTTTATTCTTTTTTTTTCTTGTTTCTTAGTTCAATTTTCAGTGCTTATGTCTAACACATAAGTGTTCATGTATAGTTTTTTGCTATATATGAAACCATCAAGTAAGGCCGCAAGTAGGTCGGTTTTGTTGTGGGGCTTAGGGTGATGATTACAAAGGCATGCTGGTGATAGAGAAGAATGATATTTCATCCTACGACATCAGGACTCATTCCTGGTACCTGATAAACTGTAGGATGATAGTATCATTCACCGACACAAGACTAACGAGGAACTCATACCATATTAGGTTGTTGGCGGTCATATGTCCGACAGCGTAATCGATTCGTGGACAATCGTAATTTTTCAAAACTGATAAGAACAGATACAATATTTATAAAAAATATTTTACTACAAAATTGATACAACTTCCTTTTGTATGTCTGAAATTCACGTCAATGCTAAAATGTAATTTTTTTTTAAATATATTACCACTTGATTGTCCACTTGTTGATTATCAGTACCGGACTAAAGAGTACCCTTCTAAATTAGGTTTAGTAGGACACCCTTCTAGTTGAGTGGCGGGCTCTATACATCTGGGTGACCGATAGAAGTCTTCGAGGTCCCTCGAGTACAAATATATTATATTTGAGCCTAGCCCCGACCCGAGTGCTTACGGTCCCCTCTTTTCGGATTTTTCATATGTTTTATTGAAATTTTTTGGGCAAAACACTCTCGGTTCTTTTTCCGGGATCTTCCCGTGATTTTGATAATTTTCTTAAAATTGACATTTGTCGATTTTCCCGAGTTTTCTGTCACGGGACATTTGCCGATTTTTTAGAATTTTCCAGGAAATGTTTCTTTTATTTATACAGGAAATACTAATTCGCTTAAAGGAGCAGTAAACCTCCCAAATACACAGGTTTGATTTAAATTACAGCATTTTACTTCACAGCATATTATATTGTTCTTCTTCTTTATTGTACATTCTACTGTTCTTTTCTTTGGTACAGCATGTTTTATTATTCTGTTACACATTATACCTTAAAATAGGAGGCCAGTGGTTGGTTTAATAGGAGGTACCCAGCAGCAGATCGTTGACTAAACAATTGCATGTACCTTTAAAATTAACATCGAATCTGAAGGTGCTACAACGGGAAGCTTAGAGCGAACACCGAAAGCAGCACGACGAGGACATATAGAAGAGCAACTTCGAGATGAATCTGCAACATCAAAACAAATCTACAGCAACTAAACATTTTCCTTAGTTTAAATAGCAAGTCATAGGACTTCGAGGTGTTTGTTTAGCGCAACGTAAATCTTCACTCTATCTTTAGGCTTTTGCACAACCCTGTTGTGCAATTATAAGTCTTAACGCTTTTAGGATTTCAAGGTTATTGTACGGTACGGTGTAAATCCTCCTATCTTTTTTGGACATTTGCACGATCAGATATCGTGCAAATGTAAGCCCTAAGTTCTAAAATAAGTTGCAGGATTAAACATTGAATAACATTATTTCAAAGACATAAAGTCAAACAATGGGATAGTTGGAAAATTATCAGGGTTTTCCCTGGATCTGTGATATCCCCTACTCTTCATTTCTTTTGATTCCTTAAAATAAATATTCCTGTTTGAGCCACTCCCATTGATTTTCTCGTGTCCAAATTTGGAAACCTAAACTTTGAAATCTTGAAAGTAAAACCACTGATATTAATCGAGAGTCTTCTTAAGTGACCCTGCTCATTTAAGATATAATTAACTATAAAGGTTTGCCTCTATAAGGAATTTGAAACTCAGATAAAATAAACCTTATTTAATCCTTATATTAGGTAGGAGAACTTGTCGACCATAAAAAAAGGATTTGCAGACCAAACGTATGTCTCAAACTCCTTAGTTTACATGGTGGAGTCTACTATTAAGTGATATGTTTATCCTTCAGGATAGTGTATTACTTGTGGCATCACACTTAACCGTCTAAATAATTTAATATGTGAGACTCGTTTGGTCTCATCTATTTTTAAAATTAAAATACTACTTTCAAAAAATTATATTCACATCAAAACTATTTTCATATTTAATAAAAATCACTCTTTTTTCACCTTTTCAAAATTAAAATTAAACGGTCGACAGAGGCATGGAGACTCATACTTCTAATTAAAATTTTGACTAAAAAAGAATTGTGGCTTAGCATTAGAGTTAAGGCTATATCTAGGCGAATGCTACAAGAGAAAAATATTTGTGGGAGTGTTAGATTAAGTTATTTGGAATTTTGGAAGACAAAAAACCTAAAAATCTATGGCTTGTCAGACTCTAATACCAAATGACACCACAGTGGAGCACTTAGAAAGAGTTTAGGGAGCGGGTCACGTGGAGAAATGGTAGTGGAATGGGTGGCGTTTTGAAGATAGGCAGTTAAATCTGTTGTTGCACAACAGATTAGTGGAATCTGATGTTTGACTGAAAACAACCGTCAAATGGAGAAACGACAAGGAACGAGCAGCGAGGAGGATCCACCAACTATTCCTGAGCAAGATACAAACACACCACTTGCAAAAGAAATAGATACAACAATCCAAAGAGCGTAAGCAGAGGTTTCAAAAACGAAAACACAACAGTCAGTTGTCCCCAAAATAGCAAAATACACATATAATCTTCTAATAGAAGGGAACCTAATTGAAATTAAAGAAAATCAAAGAAAAAATCTGAAAAGAAAAAACATATCATGCAGAAATTGAATCAAGACAGATTCAAGTGTTTCAATTTGGCAGCGATCACGGAGACATTGTGTTTCAACTCGCTTGAGAACACAAAAACAGTTCTTATGATCATGAATACTGGATTTGTGATCCCGTGATCAGCAAGACAATCCCGTGTCACATTGTCCCTAAGACAAAAAATATTAACCATAAAGGCAGGATAATGCTTGGAGCCTTTAAATTCAATGACACCTCCCTCTATTTGTTCCTTACCAACTTTCTAAATTAAAGCGCATCCCCAACCAAACTCAATATTATGTAGTACATATCCCTTTAGTAGACTTCTTGTACTGGAAATTTTCTCGAATCCCGCTAATCATGAAATTGATCAACCATGGCATAATTAAGATGTTCTATAAATCTTAAGTTACGAATCTTGGATCATTTGCATGTAGAGGGTTATATTTCTTCCCTTTATATAAATACTATAATATAAAGAAAACGTTGGATAAAGTTATAGTTAATCTACACATGACCATTGAAAGGATGGAGTCCTCAATTCCACTAAGAATTTTGGTGGCATACGTGATCCAACTCTTATTTTTTCATCCTTACGACTCATGGGATTAGGCCAAATACTGTAAAGTTCCCTTTTTTCCACTTGTGGAAGGGGTGTTGAAGACCCAAAGAGAGGGAGAGAAAATGAAGAGTTGGAAGAGGAAGTGAAGGACAAACATGGGGGAGTTGAAGCGAGGAGTCAGAAAGTGAACAGAAGGGAGATGAAATGAGGAGTATATATAAAATATATAGTATATTGAATTGAATGCAACGAGCACATGAATGATATATGTATGACTGATTATGATAAAGTCATCCCTTTATGATAATCTTATTATATCAATAACATATCAATTCGTATTTCTTGAAGGGACGGACTGCTTGAATATGCATGACTGATTATGATAAAGTCATCCATTTATGATACTAGTAGCAGAATGCTAAACTACCCGTGCATGATATGAAAAAAAATATTGATATTGATGTGTCTTAATTGATACAATTTTTTAGACTGAGCTGCTGTGATGGTTATACATATATAAAATGATTTGATATATTATTGATATAGCAAGATTCATTGAATAATATGTCAAATATTTATATTGATTTATTAAAAAACTTAACCAGCAAGAATAATACTTTCTTTTCCATCGTATTATTGTAATTTAGAAGTACGAGTATTCACTGGCTGTTTAGCTCACTGTCATTTTTAAACTTAACTTTTTCAGACTCATTAAGTGATTAACGATGAGCGTTAGTAGAGATAATGCTTATAGAAGACACGGACAACCAGTAACTAGGTAATTTTAAATACACTGCTTAAACTTATTTTGATTAGTGACTCTTTTATTTGTTAACTTGTTGATAAAATGAAAAATTTAGTTTCCCGCCAAACTATATGTTGTCATCTTGGTTAATTTCAAATCTCGGGTTGGGTTGTGCCAAATACATTGATACCATGTTAAATTTTAAAGAAACTAAAAGTTTTTTTTATGTTCTCAAACTCGAAAAACATAAAACTTCATAGATATGCATAGCTAAATGACCAGAGAACCTCAGCAGTCAAATCTTCAACAAATCAATACCTACCTAAAATGCATAACCAAAAATGAAAATAAATAAAATGAAATTTAAACCAGTTGGTTAAGTTTCACATCATTCAAAATATAATGCATTTGAACAGTGGCAAATAATTTAAGTTACTTCCAATGGAATAAAAAAGGCTGAATTTCAACAAGAAATAAAATCCAGTTTCTATAACTCTGCAGGCCGATAACATTTCATGGAAAAAATTCTCAAATAATGCCAGGCGTCTAACAAACTTCAAGGCTGCTTTTAAGTCGATAAGCATCATATATTTAGATTTGTTCCATCAAGGCCTCTAATTCTAACGCATTTAGCCAGGAATTAAGTGTCAGTGTGTTGGGGTGAGAAGTGGTGGGGGAGTAAATGCAATCCATTATAGCTTATAATTGCAATAACTATATTAGAAATTGAGTCATTTGGAAATCTTACAAAGAAGATTGTGCGGGTTAGGAGTGTGCATGCTTCCCTTTACTCTCATTTTTTATTTTCTTTTTATTTATACTGCGATACTAAGGCTTACAAAATGTTCCAAAAGAGCTGAAATTGCATCAGCCAGCTAAGAGTTAGCACCTAGTCATGCCCACTGATGCAGACTTCTTCTCTACTCTCATACGGATCTCACAATCTCCCCCTCATGACAAACCAAACCACCCAAAAAATCGCCTCAAACAAAAGTTATTCAAGATCACCATGCACTGAGAGTCACTTAACCACATGAAACTCCCATATAATCTACTCATTAGCAGTTGAACCTTGTTCAAAATTAGAAGAAGGCTCCAATACATATGAGAGCCGCAATTCCCTACACTATTCCATCTTTTTTTATGTTTTCTAACAAAATCCCAAAACTATTCCATCGTAGTCAAACCAATAGCTCTGATATTAAGGAGGTTAAAATAGTGGACCAAGTTAAGCTCAAAAAACTAAAGGATGAACATGCATCAAAGCAAACAAGTAAGGTTCACTAGCAGTATATTGGAAATACAACTCTCATTTCATTTCCACTATAAGAGTATTCTACACCCTCAGGTGGATCTCAACATATAAACCCTAATAAGTCGGTATAAAGCAAAAACAATGAAAAAAATAGTCATCCTTACGTGAAAGAAACTACATATTGTCATTTGATGAACAAAAACAAGTTAAGAAGTTTAGATCTGGAATAAAGTGGAGAGAATGACATGAAGCGATACCTTCAAAATTACTTTCCAGTGCCCAGACTTCAGTTTGTACTGCTTATGCATGTGGTTAACAAATATATATCGCAGAGCAAACACAACAAGTGCGCTGACTAAATTATCCCAGGTGCCTTTCTTAATAAGCTGGACAGTTAAGTCAAGTACTGAAAAAGATACAATAGCAAAGTTATTTCTCAATTTCAGTAAAAGATGTGCTAAATAAAAATTCAGGAAAAACAAAGCCAAGGATTTGCAAAGGAGCCATACGGTCCCCCTAGGTCTCCATTTGTTAAGTAAAGTGCCAAGCAATTCTCATGGAAGTATATAACCACTGAAGTATAAAGGAGAACAAAAGAAATAGAACAACATATTTTTCTTTAAAATTACTTCAGTGAAAAATACAGGTCCCATATCAAAGACTCACATAAACATCACTGCCCATTATCAATTTAGCCATATATCCCTGTCGCAAAGAGATCTTCTGACTCTGCTTCTACTATTGAAGGGAAAATAAAACGTTTCCTGCATGTGCTATAAGAAAAATCAAGGATTTTGTGTTTGTACCAATGTAGGTTTCAATTTCTATCACATGAGAAAGACGCAGGAAACCACTAATGAATGTGAAGTACCAATGTACGTTTCAGTTTCTATCAAGTATATTCCTGGCCCAATCAACATCAATATAACCCTCGATATCTAGCTGAACCATTGTTTGAGAACATAAGCACTTTCCCTAAAGTCAACTATTTTAAGTAATGTAATATTTGACCCATTGCATTCATATAGACTTCAGAAGGATAATACATAAACTGACTAACAATATTGATATGTAATAAATGTTTAGTCGTGAACCTGACATTGACATCTCCCCTTAGTGCTCGGACTTATTCAATATATTCCCAAAAACTTCTAATTATGTATCATAGGGGTTTTCACGCTACAATATGATTTTGCAAAAGGCCTAAAAGATAGGGTGAGGATTTATGTCGCGCTAGGTAGATCATCTCGAAGTCTTATGACTTATTACTTAAACTAAGTAAAGGTTTAGTTGATTTAGACTTGTATTGTTGTTGTAGATCGTCATCCTCCGTCTGTTGTGGCTTCGTCGTGCTTTATTTCGTAGTAGTTAAGTGTATAAGGTTTAAGTGTACACACAATTGTTGGGTCAGTGGCCTATGGCAGTATACCTCCTAGCATGTCTTACTATTCTCTACCCTAGGGACTGCAAATTTTGTAAGTAAATGCAGGAACGGAAGGACAGTAAAAGCACGGTAAAAAAAATAAACAAGTAGAAAATTTAGCTAACATGGCAAACATGTGTAAATATATGTAAGAATCAAATACTAAGTAAAAGAAAGTGACAAATAAACAAAAAGGTGACCTATAAAAGACCGAAGTGGACTATGAGAATTCAGGTTCGGGATAGACTAAGATTTAACATTCCCTAAGGACTCTGTATTCAATCATCGGTCATCATGTATAAAGCCCGGCATTCAACTAGAAAGGTCCAACAAGACAATCTTAGGAGAGCAATTCTTAACTCAATACAGGTAACTGACAAGTAGACATTTAAATAGTATCATTCAAAATTTTACGGTTTGTCATACATTTAAAAGTAGAATTTCATTTAACAGCCAAAAGTATTCATTTTGTAAGAAATATATTTTTGTTTTGTTTTATCTTTATATTGTTTGAAAATACTGTCACAAGTCAATCACACTGTCGAGCTAGGGCTACCTGCAGCCTAAGAAAGTCAATGGTCATTGATAGTCTAGTGTCAGTGAATAAAATTGTCATCCCATACTCGTCAGGTCCACGCGTCAGGTTTCATACCTTCACCAAGTACTTGGGTAAGGGGATGTAACATTATTCCGCCCTATCACCAGATGTCTTTGTCATCATTGCCCTTAAACCCCGAAAACCATCTATCATATAGCCTTGTTTGATGATTCATATATAGCATAAGCTATATACGTGCAATTATGTTGAAACAAAAGCACCAAAAATCAAATCATCAACCAAGAGCAAAGAAAGCAAAATGAAACAAAAGGAAAGGAAGACGTCGACCCACTTCTGAAACCACAAAAGCAGAGAGGCAAAACAGCGAATGGGTTAGCCTAAAAAAACGTTGAAATTCTTTTCAAAACAACAATTAGATTAGCCCCCAAAAGTGTTTAAAGCCCTTTCAAATGATACCGCAATTAGCCTAAAGCAACATGTAATCATTTCCAGACATATCTAGAAGGCCAACGCTTGAATGGTACGAAAAGCCCTTAAGATTAGCTCCAAAGTAGTAAGTAAGCCCCTCCCAACTAGCATCCTTAAAACTTCCAAATGGTATTTAGAAGGACCTCAAGCAACGCCTAAACTCAACCCAATTAGCAAGTATATGTATGGCAAAATCAATTCTTACATGTCTCCAAAATCAGCAAGTGTATCGAGAAGCCGAGCAAGGCAATCGAAAAGCCAGCAAGATTTCCGAGTGATTAAGGGAGGGAAAGAGGTTATCTCTTGATGCCAAGCTAAAAAAAAAATGCAAGCATAAGCCCAGAGAAAATTTCAGCAGCAACTCCCCTCCACCAAAGCTTCAAATACCAGAAAACCTCTCCCAAGTGGGGTTTTTATGGCCAGAAGGGGGGGAGAACCTACCTCAACTTACCTGTGGGGTGATTCTAAGCCCACAAGGACGAGGAAAGTGGCGAACAGGTGGTGCAGGGGGAAGTGGTGAGCAGGCGGTGCAAGGGGGACCTTGGGCCGAAGTCTCGCAAAGAAGAGAGAGAGTTTGCTAGGGCGGGTTAAGCCTAGGGCTTCGCCTGGGTCGCGACTGGGAAGAAGGGGCGAGCCGCGAGCGTGAGAGGGGAATTAAGGGAGAACCAGGTGCATTAAAAATTGTGTGCGTGTGTTTTATTTTAAATAGGTATTTTCTTTTTTTTTACTTAAACGCATCAATTTTCGTGTGATTTACCTGTGCACGGAACCATAGCAAAATGAATGTCCTTTCTAGGTGATTTTAACGTTCCGGACGCACCGGCTCAGTTCGTTTCATCGTTCGGGGTCTTCCAGGCAATTTCGTCGACAGTGAAGTTAAAAATGCATCAAATTCAGTTTCTCTTAAAATTTTAATTTGTGATCAATCATTTCAAAATTTTATTTAAATTTTGATTAATTATGAAGCATATAAAGGCACAGGTGATGTGACTTGTGGCATTTATGTGTGTGCGAGTGTGCAAATTATGAATAAGGCAACACTAGTGCTTAATAGTCCTATGGGGACAACTTTTGAGTTCCCTCGTGTTTGTTCCAACATCCTAAGTGCTAGAGGTCAAGAACTACACATGTGAAACTCCAAAAAGAGTAAATTAGTTTGGATCTCGAAAATGAGGTGGGTCCCATCACTAGTCATCTAGGATAGTCAACAGAAAAGTTCTATGGATAGACCTTAAATTCTTTCAGAAGAAACTAGACCTCACCAAAAATGAGGTCAACAAATGAACCCTCAAGAAGTGTGGTGTGTCGGACGAGCACACCACGCGTAGAACAAAGCGAAGAATTGAGTTATTTTCTGGTGGGGAATTAGCAAGTGAATTTTTAATTTGGAGCTGTGAATTTATGTTTTCAAATTTCAAATATGGATTTGATTTGCTTTGCTTTTCTTTTGATTTTGATTTCAATTTCAATTTGGATTTTGTTTTTGATTCTGATTTCAATTTAAATTTCGATTTTGATTTTGATTTGATTTTGATTTGATTTTGATTTGTGGAAATTTCAAATTTTAGAAAAGTGAGAAGATCAGGTTGAGATGGAAAGCACAAAGACTCACATCAAACTCAAAGACCGATACAGAAAATTTCACTATATTGGGAAGGAAAGCTCAAGACTCACATCCAACCCAAGAGGTAGCAGGCGCTGAGAAGGGAGTAGGGAGGTCTATCCCGAATGCTGAGATTGTTGAGAAGGGAGAATGGCGGAAGCCTGTCCCGAATTCTGAGTGCTGAGAAGAGAGTCGGGTGCTCATTCTGAATGTTGAGATTGCTGAGAAGGGAGTAGGGCTAAAGCCTATCCCGAATGCTGAGTGCTGAGGAAATTGTGGTAAATGCGAAGATTTACAGAGATTTTGAAAATTTGTTGAGTTTTATGAATGCAAAGATTATGCATTTTTGCTAAGAATTTATGAATGCAGAGATTATGAAGATTTGCTAAGATTTGTGAAGTAAAATTGTGAAGATTTGAGTTCTTTCATGTTGATTCCAATTTCCTAAGTGATAGAGGCCAAGAACCACACATGTGAAACTCCAAAAAGAGTAAAGTAGTTTGGATCTCTAAAATGAGGTGGGTCCCATCACTAGTTATCTAGGATAGTCAAAAGGAAAATCCTATGGTTAGACCCTAAACTCTATGAGAAGAAACTACACCTCACTAAAAATGTGGTCAACAATTAGTATCATATATTTTACTCCATATTTTAACTCAATGTAATATTTTTTTTAATTTGTGTCATTCATTGAATTTGATACTTAATTTTTACCACCCACAACAAATGCATCAATACCTAATTGTGCAATTTAAACTTTGGAAAAATCGATTGAATAAATATGAAAGGAAATGTACATTCTTTAATGATCAAAGTAAACAGGTTTTTACTCACTCGATTTTAATTAGTAAAATTCAGGATGTGTATCAATGAGATATATCTGACTGAATAGTCTGCCTTTGCCAAATCTTATGCTTGATCATGAGAGTTCAAACTCGGGTGTGACTTCAACATATGAGAAAAGGCCTACCATTATAGCATACACATGACAAGGAACAACTAAGATCTCATCTTGTTTAAGAACCAGATACATACCTGATGTTGTCAGCAAAAAACATCCATTTTCCTCCTCCTGGCCATCTAAAAGCATTCTAGAAAATCCACCAGAAAGTAGCCACGCACCACTAAGAGAAAGTAACATTTTTAAGAAGAGCAAATTGGCAGTAAAAATATTTAAAAATTCTATACATATAGACAAACAGAGCATACCAAATATACATAAAAGCATTGAAAGAA
Source organism: Phalaenopsis aphrodite (assembly GCA_003013225.1). Classification (NCBI taxonomy): domain Eukaryota; kingdom Viridiplantae; phylum Streptophyta; class Magnoliopsida; order Asparagales; family Orchidaceae; genus Phalaenopsis; species Phalaenopsis aphrodite. Next base: position 1,792,518 of record NEWO01000028.1, read on the forward strand.
ATAGCTCAACAATTACAATAGACATAAAAATCGGGAGGCTCGCCTCAATAAATGAAAACTAGTTTCAATGTAATTATACAATTATTCTTAAAAGTTAACATCAACTACAATTTATTTTAATCTGCCCAAAATGAGGAGAATTTGCTAGTCTCTGCAAGAAAATTTTTCTTTTCATCACTAAATTTTTCAAAGCATACAACAATAGCCCTTCTAAAACCTCACCTATTGTAATTGAAATTTGCTTGATATCCGATTTAGACTTCAAAAAATATAAATTGTGAATCTAAAGGGAATGCAGGTAGCCTTTCTTTAGCAGTTCTTAAATGGGTTAAAGCGGAAATCAATAATCTCATACAGAAAAAACGGACATTGAACAAGGAGTTAAATACACTTGCCATTAAGTCCATGGTGACATTTTTTAGATGAATAAATATAGTAGATATTTTTTTTCTTCAAAATGGAGTTCCGAATGGTGTTTAGGTACTACATTAAGGAGCCATTTGGTTACCCTAATTAGTGTAGTGTAAATGGAATGCAAGGGTTACATAAATTTTGGTGTTTGGATAGTAGAAGAAAGAATGCAGCGCAAAATTTTGATGAATTTGAAATCAGGGATACTTACATACAGAGCACTCAAAACATTCATTTTCACAAATTAAGCACCAAGATTATTCTTTAAACTACTTAACTGATGCACTTACGAGTACCACAACAAAATCATTGAGAATTTGATAAAAATGAAAAATAAAGGCTGGGGTTTTCTCATGAATTTTGATATTTGAGTGTGAATTGAAAAAAAAGGTGAAAAAAGGTGATTGATTTATAAATAACAATGTTCTGAATACTCAATACGTAATTGCCCCTTGAAATTAATATTACAATTAAAAACTAATGTATTTCAAATTACTAGAAGTTAGCAGTAATTTGGTTGGCTGAAAAAGGAAGTGTACTGTATTTCAAATGCAGGGGATTCCACTATTTAATTCTTCAATTTGTTGAAAAAAGAATTCCGTGTAAAATTACAACAAATTTCAAATGCAGATGGTAGTTTTATTCAAGTGCATTTGAAATTTTTCAAATTTGAATGATTTACCACTACAAATGGTGGCAGACACCGCACCCGCAGTATCAACCATGACCACCAAATAAATTGCTGCCACGGCTTACCACCACAACAATTGGCCCCACACGACCTTACCTGGCGCTTGCTTGCCCCTACCCGTTGCCCCTCGTCAGTTGCCAACAGAAACCCCCAACCACCGCCTACAATCATCGGCGCCAATAGACACAATCAATGTCGTCCACCAAAAGGTCTTTTAAAATACAGCTCGTCTTCAAGCTAGCAAGCTAAAATCTAAAAGCTGAGCATAAAACTTTTCACTTTACCTAAGATAATTTCCAAAAAAAAAATTGTCTTTGGAGCTGCTTTCAACTCTATTTTTGGTTGTTAAACAAGTTGTCAAATTTTTAGAAATATTTAAATGGTAACATGAGTTCTTCAAAAACTACATCAAATCTCGAGGAATATGTTTAATGCTCACAAAGATTTTCTCTATTAGCTTGGGCCAATTTTAATTTATATGCTTTTTTTAGTCCAACAAATCAATTGGCTCCCTATGCTTGGTAGCACTATAGATGGTTTAATCTCATTATCTTTTTTTTACCTTCTTGTTTTATTTTCATCTTTCATATATCCTATTTGGTCTTTGGAGATGTAAATTAGATAAACTGATTTAAAAAAAATTAAAGCAAATCTTTGAATGGAAGTGCACAAAACATGAAAGTCACAGAAAACATAAGATTTAATGTGGAAAACCCCAAAAACAGAAATAAGAAACATGGAGACGGACCACATCAAGACATCCACTATAAAGAAAATGAAAAGATTCGTACAAATTACACCACTCAAGCTAATCCACACTTTGTCAAACTCCATGACACTCCTCCCCTCTCAATGGCACGGGAGAATTTGAAATACAACACACCCCACAATCCTATCCAAAAATCGTCGAACTCGTATTTACCTTTCCCTTGTCATTCCACAACCACCACCCCGCTAAATCCCCTTCCTAAACACCTTCTAAGAGCCCTAAAACGGTATCATCTGATATCAGAGTCCGACAAACACTAGATCACTTTGGTAGCCATCAATGCCCCAACCCAAAATTTTAAATAACTTAAACAAACACCCCACAAAAAATTTAAAAAACATCATACCCCAAATCATTCATACTGCAATTCATAACTCAAAGCCTAAAATTTCAAAAAAAAAAAACATTAATTGAGAGAAAATGTTACAATGTCAGCTAGGAGATGTCAATCAGGAATGATGGAAATCAGACAGCTACATTAAGAGTTTTCTATAATTAGGAGCTTCCTTAAATTATTTTCAAATTCTTAATTCTGATTTATTTCTCTGTAAGTTGAAGATTTTGATTAGAAATATGCATTATTAAGTTACCTAAACTAAATTATACAGAATGTTTTGTACCTATAATAGATTGTAAGGTTATTATTTAATGAAATAAAAGCAAAGGGGAAAGGCATCGAGCATATTCAGAATTCAGCCTATTTTTCTCAAAACTTTGGCATGATATAAGAGTCAAATCTTCGCCCTAACTACTGATAATCGTTGGAGAACCGTCAGGACTTCCTTGCCGGACGGGAAGGAACTATTTTTTTGCCTTGATTCTCGCTCGTCTACTCATTGTCCTATTATTTCTATGCTTGCATCGCCTTCGGCTCCCAGAATTCGTCCAAATTTGATCGGAGAGGCTCTCCCTTCATCACTTCGAAATGGGTTATAAACAGCATCGACAGTCGATCATGTCCTTAAATCCCAAAGGCCTTAACTTTAACTTAGAACAAACTCATTGTTTCTATCCTTTGCCTCTGCTTCTAAATCTTGGGGAAACAAAGTTGCAACAATGGCGGATGATGGAATTCCTACTGAAACACCTGCTTCTGTCCTTGGAGAACCAATAAACCCTATGACGGCGCTCACCGCTAGGGCACTGACGACTTTGGCAAACTCGGCTTCGGCATCCCGACTTCAACACTTTTTGTGTGAAGATCAAAGAAAAAATCGTCCTCATTGTCGTAGGAAAAATCAATAGCATTTGGATCAGGACGCGGATCCTACTTGTAGGTTGTGATCGATAGCATTTGGATCGTGTAACTGGATCCTATCTATGGGCTATGTTCGGTGACATTAGGATTAGGACGCGGATCCTACTTGTAGGCTATGATAGATAGCATTTGGATCGTGTACTGGATCCTATTTGTAGGCTATGATCGGTAGCATTTTGATCAGGACGCGGATCCTACTTGTAGGCTATGATTGATAGCATTTGGATCATGTAACTGGATCATAATTGTAGGCTATGATCGGTAGCATTTGGATCATGTAACTGGAAGTGGATGCCTCTTGTGACTATGATTTGAATTTCTAGACGACAATGATAACGAATTTCTTGCTTTTCTTTGCTCAAATCATGTTATGGTTCAAGAGTTGTCTCTGAGGCTTTGACATTCTCGGTTTCAGCACTTTCGACTTTGGCACTCACGGCTTGAGAATTGTTGGTCTCGGCAGTTATCAGTTTCTTGTTGACAATTTGATGTTTCTTGATCAATCAGCATCATTTTGAGGGAAGATGTCAATCAGAAAGAACGGAAATCAGGCAGCTACATAATGAGTTTTCTATAATTAGGTGCTTCCTTATTTAAATTATTTTCAATTTCTTTATTCTGATTTACTTTCCTGTTAGCTGAATATTTAGATTAGGAATATGTATTATTAATTTACCTAAAATAGATTATACATAATATTTTGTACCTAAAATAGATTGTACGATTATTATTTAATAGAATGAAATCAAACGGAAAAGGCATCGAGTCTATTCAGAATTCAACCTAATTTTCTCAAAAATTTAATAGGTGAATTATGCAAATAGGAGGCCAGGACCTTATTATAGAGGATATGCAGTGGGAAAGCCTTCAAATGCAACAAAAGTTTTCTAAATTTGAATGAAGGAAATCAAATGAGGTCACTCATAGCTACTATAGTAAATAATCAGATTGAGAGAAGAAAATGAATACCAAAAAAACTTGGGATATTGGAGTAAAGATGGATTTATGGAATTTCAATGGTCGTATAGATCCAGATGAATTTATCGAATGGTTTCAAAAAGTGGAATAAATTTCTTAGTATACAACAACAACAACAACAACAAAGCCTTAATCCCACTACGTGGGGTCGGCCACATGAATCCTTTTTCTCCAATGCGTCCTATTTAGTGTCATATAAGAGAATTAAATTGGCAATCACCAAACTCAAAAAAAAATGCTTCATTATTGTCAGAGAACATGAAGCATCTTCGACAGTGGGAAAGGAATTGTAAAATTACTAATAAGTCTAAGATCAAATGAGATATGCAACACAAATATCTTCACTCGTATTACCAATAAAATATGTTCATAAAACTTCACTACTTGCACTACAGAGATTATTCTGTGAAGAAGTACAAAAATGAATTTATTCAAATCAACTTGAACAGTGAGTTGGTGGAACCAGCGAAACACACAACAGTGAGGCATCTTGGAGGATCGAGGTCATCTACTAGAAGCGTAGTATAGTTGAAGTTGTATTGGTCCCTACTCGAGATACATACCCAAACTTTGAATATGGATAAAAAGCAGTGTTACAAGGTGATAACAACACCTTATATGCAGAATTCAATCCCAAAATCGAGAACAACCAATGGAATAGATTAAACGACCCCATTCAAAGAAAATTCAGTTTAGAGTGAAGAAACGTGGATATCCCCTGCACTCTCAAATCTCTCTCAGCAAAGAAGTGTCTCAAGTGCCACAACCTCGGGCATATTACGTCTAATTAACAAAATAGGAGGGTAATCACTTTCACTTAACATGGAGCAGTTGAAAAAATGAACGTAATATGGGAGAGGATGAAGACTTCAGAGAGGGGACTCAACTTCCATCCGACAACGAAGGAACACCCATGAAAGAAACTCCAATTGGATTTACATTGGTTGTTCTAAAAGATTGTTGATCTGAGGAGTTAATGCAAAAAAAGAGGCAGCGCTAGTTGTGAGAATCACTAGTTATCATGGACGGCAGTTTACCTCTTAGATACAGCATGTCAAGAATTTCAAAGTTAGTTCCTCAAGACAGACTTGTTCAATAAATGTGCCCAACTGAGTATGAGAATTGGGAGAAACAAGTTACATATTTAATGGTTCGATGCTTGGTTCATAAGAGCACTCAACCATGTGTAATTTCACCTCTAGTTGTGCCAAAAAAGGATGGTTACTTATTCTATCAGGATAGTCATTCGAATGACGTAAGTGTTTTAGAGTTGTAGTCGACTCAGACATAGCGAGACCATAACTTGGCTATGAGTGGTAGAACTATTCCAAACACTTCTTGGAAAAAAAATTGATGCTCCTGCTACTTGGGGAGTAAGACGTGGGAGTGAAGTTATGCTAAGGATTTCGCGATCCTGCCTCTGCAGAATCTTGTGGTCGGCAGGTTTCACTGGACAGCAAGAATCCGACGATCGAGGGATTTAAAATATCACGCTGACTTCCAATATAACATGTTTTTTCCTATTTCTCAATTTTTAATTGGTTATTTCTTATGAGAGGACAATTTTTATCTTGTATTTACTTTTGTTCAGACTTTGATTTGTTTTGATTTTAGGGAGATCCTAATCTATGTTTCAACATCGAGTACTACATCATTTCCTTTAACAAGTGATGTGTTTATATCTTGCTCGGAAACATGTGTGAAGCCGCCTTACCGCCCAAACGTTGCCTATTTGGAGTTTGTTGTTTTCAGTTGCGACAGCAGTCGTGGTCGATTAGCCTGTCCGATAACAAATTTATCTATGCAACCATGTCCAAACACTGTCAAACACATTTATATTCTCGTTTCCATTCCAAGACCACATCTCCGCTACATGACTCCTAAATAGCTTCCAAGAGCCCTAAAACATTATCAACCCCATCGGCAAAACCAACACAAAGTAGAAAAACAATCCAAAATAAGTTACGGGTGTCAGGACGCAGCGATGTGGCATTGTAGCGCTCCAATGAGAGTTGGGGCGTTGCATTCGGGTAATGCAGTGTCGTGCCCTTAGGTTCTAAAACTGGACTGGGCACGGCGGTGTTGTCTTCTGGGGGTTGGGGCACTGTATGTATCAGAGTTAGGGCATCGCAGGTATCGCCTCAAGGCTCTATATGCACAAACAAAGGCAGCATAAAGGAGGTAGTTGTCTGCCATAACCCCCAAAAAACTCACCGTCAAGCTTGATCAGCAAAATCGAGGGTTCTGAGATGACATTTGATTGACACAATCAGGGTCCACATAATAACATGTGGGTTCATGATGGTGTTTCTACATTCTCATAAGATCATTTTATGAAATATTTGCTCCTTCTGTGCATTTTCAGTTGCAATATATTGTCCCCCTTCCTTTGCATTAATTTTCATCTCTACTGCATCCCTCAATAGTAAGTTCAAATACTGTTCTCACCTTCATGGCACAATGTTTATACTTCTTTTAGGTCCCTCCTTCAGCTTTTGTCATTTCATTGCAGGTACTCTATCTATTACGCTTACTCATTGGTGGCATTTGTACTACCTTTTTATTTATTATTATTGAATCTTATCATTTTGTGTTAGGATGTTTTGCTCTACTATTTAAATTATTTGTAACTGTTTGTGATAATCATGTTGGCAATCTCGAATGTCACTTACTTCGCATGTTTGGTATTGTAAGAGCTCAGGTTCCAAAAAATGAGGAGAGAATTCCAAGTACTTTCTCAAACATTTTCTCTTGTTATTATTCCTTATTCTGGGAATCGAATCTTTTATTTTAATGCTCTATCAGTATGGGATCCAATCTAGTTTAAGGTTCACTTGATATGCTTCCTAAGTCCTTGTTTTCTCTTGCATAGGAATTACTAGATGAAATTTACAGTAAATGAAATTTTTTTCGAACCCAACATATTATTTATTTCTTTATTTATACGTTTAACTTTTCCAAAAGAAAAAACACCAAAATATAAAAGCATAAGATTAATAACCACAAATTACACATTCTAAATTAAACATAGGCATCAATAAGAGCAAAAACTTAGTGTCTAGTGCAAAACACAGAATCAACTATCCTCGAGTTAATAACAAGATTAGAAACTGAAAACAGTGTAAAGTATTAAGTTGATCATACTTGTACGGAATGAGTAAATGTTTGAATCTTTTTTTTTACAAGCCAAATTAACCAGTTGATAAAGCCAAATTAACTATTTGGTGAAGCAAAATTATCTATTTGGTGAAAATGCAAGTATGCTTTATTACCAATTACTTTAAATGGAAGATATGCAATATGTTTCAAGCAAATAATTGCAGCATCTGCAGCTTAAATTGATTTTGTAAGTAGTTTCAGCTGAAACAAGACAAGCTTTCAGGAATAAAAAATTTCAAAGGTTCAAGAAGAAAAACAAAATATTTAATAAATTTTCACTCAAAATTCAATCAAAACTTCCAAGCATTTGTTGAAATAAAACAATAATTCTATCCCTAATCCCCAAACTTACATGCACATTGAAAACAAAATATATGGCATTCAAAAGAGAATCATAAGCCAAGCACTTTTTTAGTTGTTCTAATCATGACAACAAAAAAACTAAATAAGCAAAATGGTGTCATGCCAACGGGTGTTATATTACAGATTCTATGTTTATTGACTACAAAGCCTCATCCTTCAAAATAATGTTACATACAAATTGTCATTTAAGTAATTACATTTTAAATATTCAAACAAAAGGAAGAAGACTAACATGCGTGCATCAATTTACAAGTTAATGTTATATCATTGTAATGAGCAGACTATATCATAATCTCTTTGAATTCATAATCATAGTCTTAGCTTTAAATTTCTCAAAATTATATCTAAATAGACTTATTTTCCTTTTTTTTCTAAACTAAACAGCAAAGTTATCAATACAATTGAAATTTTAATAACGGCATGGAAATCAAAATTAACTTCAAAACAATGCTCTAATATATTTACATGGCACGGAGCTCATATGGGCTCAAAATATAGCATAAAATAACATATACAACAATTAGTAGCACATGTTTCAACATGACTAAATGATGAATTTCCTAAAACTTAAAAGATGAACAAATCATTCACCTTGATGAATTAATATTTGGTGTACCAAAAATATTCGAACTCAAGACCATACCAATAACGTGAGAAGGTGCGCTGCAAGAGAAAAAAAAAATCAGTCAGCACTACCAACTAAAACGCACATTCAAATGACAGTAAATGCATACAGCACAATAAAATGAGTAAATTCATTACCATCAACATCAATCTCGTCTCAACTATTTTGGCTTAGCTTAATAGATACTTTCATCTTTATTCTTTAACAGTAACAATGGAAGGCCACAGCTTATAGGTTAGCACCTCAATAACTTGCAAGTGCAACTTACAAGTTGTCACAAATTTTTGTAAAGCATATGGTTAAGCTTTCAAGCTTGAAAGAAATATTCTTATATGTTTCATGCGTGTAATATAATAATTGAGTTAAAATAAAATAAAAATATTTTTAGCTTATCCTTAATCATTGCAGTTGGAGACAGCGAAAATTTCAATTGACGTGTTGTTTCCTCATTTTTTATAAATTAATTTTCCAAAGGTTGTTTCCTCATAATCGGATGACTTCACAACAGAGTAGCACAACAAGAGCCCTTAACATCAGCTGTTTAGTTTATTTTTCAAATACAAGCTTATTGTTTATCATCTGCTATGTTACAATATAGTCATACAATCTATACTCGTGTGTAATACAAGTGAGATCAAAAATCAACAAAAACTTCTTTTTAAACATTACATCTTGCAATGTCATCATTAATTTAAAAGAGATCTTCATGTTCATTTCAGATTGTTTCATCCACACAACTTAAAATTCCTTCAACCGTTTATTGTGCAAGTCAAAAATCCCCAAAAATCAGTTTTCCACAATTTTGGCAATTGTTGCCACTCCACAATATTTTAAATTATATAACCATTCTACTATTTTTTATAAGAGCAATGGCATACATAACACATAATTCCTATGTATTTACAAATCCAACTCCTTAACTTTGCTTTTTTACATTTATACTGCCAAAAACTTTCATATAACATGAAAAATACCAACATTTTAACTTAGTAAAAGGAAAAGACACCTTTCATGTATACGTAAGGAGTCATGTATGACCAAATTGAAAGTTAGGTATTAGATATTAGATATGTATATTCAAATGAATTGAGTGGTATGCATGTAAATTCCTTTTCTGTAAACATTCACCTACTTGATTTTATTCAATTTTGCCACAAATAAAACTTCAAACTCACATCTTGGCCACACTCAAAAAGACACTTAGCTATTCCAGCTACCAAAAGATTTTCAATAACATTAAACAAAACTATAGAGCACCTTGAGCCGAATTACTGGGTATCAAAATAGAGCACAAAAAAGAATATGTCATGAGAAGACTCCTACACAAAAATTCATGGCATGAACAGGCACAATCCACAAAAGGCTAATATTTAAAAGATCAATCAGCTTTAAAAACTGGTTGTCAAGGATGATGTCAACTAAGCTACAAAAAGTATATCTGCCCGATGGGAGGGTGACCCAATAAGCCAACCTAGATAAGGAAAAAAAAACTCATTTGTTAATTTTGAACTTAAAACCCGAGCCCAGTTCTTAGCAAGAAAGCATGGCTATAAAAAAAAACATAGACAGAACTTAAGAAAATTCAATTTTCATTAATATTTAAAATTTTATTTGAAGCCATTTGATAAGAGAACAAAGTTAGAAATCAATCTCATGCTTACCCATTACAATTTATTATTGCCCTTTAACTTCTTTCAAGGAATTCCAGTATAAAATAATAAACAATTATGAGCCTTGAATAGGAAAAAAGCTAAGGAAAAAGAAAAGAAACTGCAATTCCCCCAAAAAGAAAAAATATAAAAATCAAAATTAACACAATTGTTCACAATGAGTAGAGCAAATGCTTTTGTTATAATGGAGTTAACTCAAACAACAACAGAGAGAGCAAATATTATTACTCAAAAAGCAAATAGGGCAAAGATTTGGAACTAAGAAATAATAAAGACACAACACGACTCAACTAGTGCTTAGGTCGAGGGAGGTGGTGCTATGGTTTATGGAGAATATCTCGCATTAAAGTGGGAGAATGATTGGAAGGTAGCAATGGATGTCTGCGGTTGGTTGTCGGATGGCAGGAAGGTGGGCGACCGCAAGGTATGGTCAGGTGGCTGCAGCAAGAAAGTGGTGGCAGGGTGTTGTAAGGGGTGAGGAGGCTCATGACTACAACGAGAAGAGGTGCTAGGTTCTGGCAGCGTCGCCAGATTGGAGGACAGCGATATGACAGCAAGGAAGGGCTTGCAAAGTTGTGGCGGTCATGCAGATGACGAGACAATGTTAGAGCATAAGAGTAAGAAATGGTGGGTTGTAGCTGTGAAGGTTGAGGTCTGGGACAGCAAAAGCAGTGAAGCAGGTGGTTGGGACAGCGAGGGGCAGCAAAGGGGAAGGGCAGCGGTCTGTGGAATAGCAAAGAAGAGTGTTGTCCATGTGTTGTGGAAGCGAGGGGGTGGTTGGAAAGGTGGCAAAAGAGTTAGGTAAAAATAAATATACCCACGGGATTAAAATATAGCTAGAGCACCACTCAAACCTTTGGTGCTAGTCACCACCTCGGATGAGTTACAGCCAAAGCACCTTGTAGCCAACGGCTTGCCTAAATAAAAAATAAAACAAAAACTGACTTCCAAAACCTAATACAACACATACAAAAGAAAAAAAAAAACTAAAAAAAATAAAAGAAAATAGGAAAAAAAAACATAAGAAATGAATTTCGGACTGTTTCGGAGGCTCGTCTCCCATCCCCCACAATATTGAATTATGTGACACTATAGCAGCTACAGTACCGCAAAAAAACATAACGCTAAAGCTTTTGCGTCCCTTTCATTCCTCTATAAGAAAGTGGAATGCATATGGCAGGTGGATAGGCTGGTGGTGGCTTTATGTGAAATGAATAGTTAGGAAAAGAAAGGTAGAAAAATACCAAGGCCTTACATGGAAAGAGCATTTAGAAAGATGCAATAGTTGCATGCATAAATGGAAAGCAAAGCAGTCGATAGCAGCAGCCACAAAAAGGATCAATTGCCTAGCCTGTACGGGAGGCCAAAAAGCTCGCAAGAGAACAAAAAAGGTGGAAAAGCAGTGTAATTTACGGTCTAGGTGTAAGCCGGCAAATAATAGTAAAGCCATGACTGCAAGATTCTGAAACCCCCTCTCAAGTTAAGCATATATGCTCATCATTCTTAGCTTGGAAATAAAATTTGTGAAATTGTGATTATTCAGTGTACCGACCAAGTCCTAAGGCTTTGAATAACAAATAAGAGGAACATACGGCACGATGGTGAGTTCAAATTTAATTACAATCACTGGTTGTTAAAAATTATTATTTAATGAATCCAAACTGCCACTAATAAATAAAATTTAAATCAATTTACCAGTAAATTAGTTATGAATGTAATCATTTATCTCTAATTTGGCCTCTAGCCCACTACTAAACCGTAAAAAATATTAGTTAAAATTATCGTAAATTATCAACAACTGAATGAATACTCGTATCCCTAAAATTACAATAACAAATGGTCATAAAAAAATTTTAAATTATTTTATTGTACAATAATACTGATATTATATATTACCTATATCTTTTTTATGTATATTAATCAGCCACATAACAATTACAAAATAAAAATATAAATTAATATACTTCAATATCAATATTTTTTTTCAGTTTACATGCACGGATATATTAGTATCCTCAGTTAGCATCATTATAAAGTAATCCGTTAGTCAGCATACACATGTAACCATTATATTTAATTCATTTCAATCATATTTTCATAATTAATATTGTAAAGAGGGAACTCCATCGCTCGGCTCCCCCCTTCCCTGCTCGTGGCTCCACAAAAACAAGAAAGGAAGCTCGATTGAGCAACACGATCAACTTCCTCTTCAGTTCGACTAGGGCATGGATCCCTTCATTCTCAGTTCTTCAAAAACATCCAAGCACGTAATAATAACCACTTAAGTTATAATCAACTAAACTACAAAAAAAAATGAAATTAACTATTTACGACACATGAGAGGCGGGTGTCATTACCTATATTTGGTGTCGCCAACCAAAAATAGCATTTTTCTAATGTTTTATTATGTTTCAGCCACCCAGCCATCCACTCTTCTCTTTCCAGCCTGTTGTCTTTGCCGCAACTCCGCCCCATCGCTAAAGTCGTCCACACCTCCTATTGTCGCCGCGCCTTCCAGCCTTAACCCACACCTTGTTACCTCATTGGAGGGTCAAACCCTCACCGATCACCACTACCACCATCACGAGATTTCACCCAAGTTTGATTATTTATGTCATCTCTGCTGCAATTTTTAATTTTTGGTTGTCGTGTTATTTTTTTTCTTTCAAGTGTGTTAATTGTAACCGCTTGATTACTTCAAGTAATAATATTTGTTTTTCTATTATGATTTGGGTTAACTTCGGTATTTTTGGTATCAGATATAGCCGAACCCTAGTCCTACCCTAAGGTTTCCTAGCGTCCGCCATAAATCAAAAATTTTCTTTCCTACCACCAAATACCATTTCCACTTCCACAAATCCCAACCCCAACCATACCACCAAAGAGATACATGTCGAACCCTGCCCAGGAAAAGATATAGAGGGAGATCTGTTGAGAGACCACTTCACCGAGTGACCAATACAACTCACAGACAAAGTTCAACTTCAAAATCTAAATACCAGAATACAACCAGAAAAACAACCAAACTGATCCAGTTAGATGAAAAGCTGACTAAAAGTGAAGAACAGTTGGAACCAAACCTCATTCCTAACTAAGAAGATTTCAGAGATGATTTTTAGCTTCAAACCGGCAAGAAGACATCGGCGATTCGAGTTGAACCTTAGAGAAAGAGTCCAACTGAGTCCAACCTTAGAGATAATAACTATTCTAGAAGTTAGTAAGTCTGAGGTAATAGGCAGTCATGCAAAGTATGAGATTGTGGTGCCTCAAGCAACTGGTACGTAGACGATGAGAGGAGCATCAATAGGCTAGCATTGGAAGTCCAAAAGGTTCATGAGTTTGGGAAGTCGATATCCGACAAAGAATAACCCCATATGAGAGAAATTCAAACTTTTCATCTATATCACATACTTCTTAATTTGCCCCTACTGAGGGACATCCAGTATGTCGGAGATGAGACTCTTTTGTGTCTTTTCTAGAAGCTCGTAGGGAGTCATTGAGGTATTAAACTATGTTCAGTTGTATACTCATCGACGGTTGATCAGGCGAGATGGATGAACCACAGTTTTGAAAATTGCCTTAGGAGCTTTGTAGGAAGCAACATCTTATAATTGGATCAACATCCTTTCAGAGAAGAAAAAGAGATCTCCTAAGTAGTTATACTTCAAGGCGGTACAGCCAGCCCAAGATTTAGTCCCATAGTGATTCCTCCTTACATATTTATTTATCAGATACGCTTGAATGAGTATGAAGAGCAAAAGAAACTAATTACAGATTTGATGGCTCGAAATTTGATTCGTGAGAACACTCATCCATGTACACTTCTAGTTATGATTGTACAAAAACAAGATGGATACATATTCTATCAAGTTGCACTTTGGAAGACCAACACCAATAATTACAACAAAATTACAGTGTTCCAGCCGCCTTCAACGTGGTCGCCTTACGCCATATGATGAGATAAAAGCTTCGACGAAATAGTTCGAACTCCCCTCAACCCTGGGAGATTGACCGGCAACTTACTACCGACGAGGAACTGTAGCCGCAGATTTACTTTATTATTTCAAGTTGTTATATTATTACTACAGACGAGGAACTGTAGCCGGCAACTTACTACAGACGAACTCCCCTCATGTTGTTATATTATTATTTTCAAGTGTGTTGATTATAACCTCTTAGTTGCTTCAAGTAATAATATTTACTTTTCTATAATGGTTTGGGTCAATTCCGGTAACAAGGAACCACATTTTATTTTCTACAAGAGGGAGGAAAGGAAGAAGCCTGAAGTAGAATCTCGATTGAGAGCTTAAGGCCTAGTTGCAACGGGAAAGTCAGAAAGAATATGTCGGGATTTCGATTTTAGTATGAAATCTGAGTTTTAATTCATAAAATTTAAATTATTTAATATTAAAATTTTAATTCCCAAGTAATTTAATTAATTTCAGTGAACTTTAATTTTAATTTTTAAAAATAAAGGGTACTTGCGAGGAGACTAAATTGACAAGAGAACTTTACTACCGGAAGGAATTGTGATATGAAACAAAATTTAAATCTTTAATTGCTTTTTCTATAATTAAATTAGGTTTTAAAGCTAAATTTAATGCGAGAAAAAAAATATTTATGTTTAAAGAAGTGTTGGAAAGAAAATTTATTTAAAAGTAATATTTTATAGTATCTATTAAAACTAATTGATGAGATAGCCTAATAATAAGAAAAAAAATATAATTGAATCAATTAATTATACATTTTAGAAAAATAAAAGAATTTTGGAAAATTAAATTTATATAGGTATATATAAATATTTATATAATTCAACAATTAATTAATACACTAGATAAATAAAAAATGATTAAAAATAACAATAATAAATATTAGAAATGAATGAGAGCTAATCAAGCCTATTTTGTTATTATATGTGCACCTAAGGACTAGTTTCACATGAGGAAAGGAACTACGAACATCAAACTAATTTGCATAAGTGTTATACATGTTTTTCTTTACAATATTTCTGTTTATATTTGAAAGCAATTACGCGTGTCTTTAATCTTTTCAACATCTATTTTAAAAATGTAAAAGTTTATGTTTTTATTTAAATGTTAAATGCGAGAAAAAAAAATAGAATATGATATATGTATGCATATGAGAGTCACCCATAGATAGCACTAGCAGAAAAATGCAACGTAACCATGCACGAAATGAAAATGAAAATGGTTGTCTGCCTTTATAGTGGATTGGGAAAGGTGACGATGAGTCCCAATAATGAATATTGCAATGGAAATAAATAAAAGTAATAGAAAACTATTTTCTTTGATGCTCTTTTACTATGCACGCCTTTTTATTGTTTACAGCATATTTACAAAATATTTTAAAGTAAAAAATAATTATAATTTAGAAACTTCTGTCCATTGAGTATTTTAACTCAAATATTCAGTTGTTTTTTATAGGAAAATCAGTTTTAGGCAACATGAATCCTAGAGAGTACGTGTACATATGTCAAAAAACACAGGTTGATAAGTATTACACGTTAGTTTTCATTTTCTATTTAATGTCTGCCCAGCCCTAATATCTTCGAACCGACCAAACAAGGGATCGATCGAGCCTTCCTTTGCACACAAGTGGAGCTCCTGCGATTCCCTTCCTCTCCAAGGCTAAATACTAGGCTCTTATAAGCCGCACTACACCTGAGTTCTTCGCATTCTCCTCCTTTCTCTCTACAAACCACACGACAGGAAGAATATTGTTGCCTCATTCATCTTCCAGCTCTCGAGCAAGGCATAGAAGCTCTCTCCTCCTCTACTACGATTGGGTAGGCCGCTCGAGCCTTCTAGGTACTCAAACGAGGTTCCCTTTCTTCTTCTACCTTTCCTTTACTGCTCGCAGCACTCAACAGAGCTGGACAAGCTCCCTTTGTTCAAATAAACTGTCATACAAACTCTCCCTCTTCTCTGGCTTGGTTACAAGTAACCTCCTCGTCTTGCCTCTTTTACTACCCCCTCTACTGTTGCTTCCACTTCTTCCTCTAACTCACTCTCTCGGTCTCTCACGCGACGGTTGTCTCTCTCACTCGCTTCCTCTAATGATTTCAAATGGGATAGCCTCAACTTAATCTTCCCACGGAGGGGTGGGAAAGATATTCTAAACACACATATGAAGCGGATGTCCTAACAGTAAATATTTTTTTAAGTTGGTTACAGTTAAGTTAATAAAACTCTTAATTATTATTGTTATTATTATTATTATTATTATTATTGTTATTATTATTATATTTATAACTTATCTAAATTAATTTATAATCAAACAATTTTTGTTACAATAAACATATATAAAAAATTTAAAAGAAAGAGATGTCACAGATATGACTAGAGACCACAGAGTTCACGTTCTACAATAGGATAAAGAATTTCCATTTTGGACAATAAATGCATTGAAGATGATTATTTTTTTGAAGCAATCACACCGGTGCTGAAATTTTTTGTTTAAATTAAATAATTAGCAACTTAGAGAAGGTATTTTGGATACCAGTGATGACATGGAATTTTTGTTCATTGCAAAGGATGGCACCGAAGGATGATCTTCACTCCAAGGCCTTTTCTTGTTTAACCATGATCATGGTTAAATTAAGAAAAAAAGACTGTAGAGTAAAAATGAGAAAGAACAGAAATTGTGAGCCAAATAAATAGCAGAAAATGATAATAGATATAGAGTGACTTTAATACCATGTTGAAAAACATGAAAGAAGAAAGCTACATATTTTCCAATTGCAATAAGTACAAGAAATACTTTACAGTTTTTTTTATTATTATTAATAAAATATTTACAGTTTAAGTTATAAATCTGGAATAGAAAGAGAGATGAGTAAAACTATACCGTACTCCCCCCAATAAAGGAGGGAAAAAAGAAAAGAAATTTACATCATTGTTTACAATGAATGTAGCTAATAATCTCATTCCTAAATAAACTACTTGACAGCAAATGGCAATGATCTTCTATGGAAGCTGAAGGAGCTGGCGGCCTTGTATGGAAGGAGTAGAAGAAAGGAAACAGGTGGAGTAGTTGAAGTCTAGTGTAAAAGGAGTAGCTGGCAAGAAAAAGGTTAAGAGTTTTAACCAAGAAAGGCAAAGAAGTTGCTAGCAGGAGCCAGGCGAAGGAGCAGTTAGCTAGCTTGTATGAAAGGTTAGGAGCTGGCAGGAATAAATAAAGAAGACAGATGCAAAGCAGTACTCGCATGGCTGCTAGATTTTCACAAATTATATGATATATTTATGCATATGTGCTTAAATAAATCTTTACCCCAATGAATACATTTAAGCATACAAATATTAAAACCAAAAACAAATTCACGTAGACTAACACTGGATAATTTTCTAGTCCAACCTTACCAGACAACAAAATACCATCACAGCAATAGGAGTACTTAAAGGGGATCGCCCATTTAGTGGGACTGGCACGCACAAGTCTAAAATAAAAATTGTAAATGAAGGCAAAGTCGGGTCCACAAATCACGGAGGCAAAACAATTGGAAATTAATTTCATTAACATATTTTGATATAGCTGATTGGTCAAAAAACTAATGCATGCAAAATAATAAACCTTTAACAAAAAAAAGAGAATTCAACAAAAATTAAAAGAGAACGATCCATCCATAAAAATATTCATATTTCTTAGCAAATCTCATTAGTTAACCGGTAAGAAGTGTGCATATCCATAGAGACCGACACTATTTATAGAGATAAAAACGAAATTTTGGTGACTAATTGAAGCACTGATCAAGGAAAAGAACAAGGACTTAAATCTCAATTTCAAAACAGAATGAACAAAAGATAGAAGATGTTGCAACCCTAATTAAGCAATAAAGCAAATAAAGCTTATAGAATACCAATAGAGAATTTACAAAAAAAACTGAAGAGTGTGAAAAGAAAAGCAACAGTACCAATCAAGACACTATTACAACAGCTGCTCCAGCTTCAACAAATCAATTTTTGATGGTTAACTATAATGGATGGACATTTAAAATTGCTAGGGCATCTTGTCCCAGGTCCGTATTAGACAGAAATATGCATCTCATTCAATCGCTATCAGCATTTAGTCATCATAATTGTATAAATTTGTTTGTGGTAAATATATGGAAGTAAAGTCGAGAAGGAAAACAAACAAAGCCACTTGGGCGCAAAAAACAAGTCAAACTAAAAGGAATGCATTGTAACAAGCTTTCTTCAATAATAATACAAAAAAAAACTTTATTTTGGAATTTAGCCAACATATCTCTGAACATGTCCAAAGTATATAATTAGATCAAAATCAGTTTTCAATGGAATCTTGAACAGTCCAAATAACTTCCAATTTTCTTAGGATGGCCATAAAATACGAAGCAGAACCCAAAAACAAATATTATTTTTCAAAAAAATAAATAATTAGTAATTTAAATTTTTTAAACTTACCAAGGACAACAAATTCAAATAATTTTGTAAAACTATGAAAAATAAAACACTACGTTAACAGTGCAAAAATGTTTCTATTTTCAGGAAGAAAGGGATCCAACTATTCAACAAAAAAATATAAGGGAAAACCCCTCAAATTTTTTAATTAAGATGGTTATGTGGGCGGCTGTCAAGTAAGTTGCATTTATTGTACTTGCTCTACTTATAGTGTCAAGAATAGTAAAAACATACCACTTTATCATTTGCCCCAAAATATTGAGGCATGTGGCAACAGTACTTGCATGTCCACCATCCTCAATAAAACGAACAGTTAAGGAGCTGATTACCCTCACTATATCAATGCTAATAGAAACAAAAACATGAGAAACATGAACTCTTGTTAAAAATTTAAACTACTAAAAAGCTAATCCAACCACATACCACATATTTTGTTCAATAAGCCCACTATTTCGAGCTGCTTGAGTATACAAGGATTCATCCAAATGCAGCAAATTAAAACACAAAGCCTGTGTATAAAAAGCAGAGATCGAATTATTTCTATTACAAGTATTCAATTGAAAAAAGAATAAAGGTCTTGCAGCGAACTGGTAGAAGAAATTGGATAAGCAGATTAAGCATATTTTTTAAGAATCTATGTTGTCACACAGACGCTATTAAAGTCATGGTAGTTAACAGTAGAACCCTGCTAACAGTACACTTAGTGAAAATATTAACATTAACTCTGTCAGAATATGAAAAGGAAAAGTTAATAATATGAAAACTAAAATTTGTTTCTCTTGTTATGAATTAAAGCCTCTTGCAGTCTACTGTATTTCAACGACCAAAGAAACCTAAAGCTAGGACAACCAAATTGCTTCAGAATGCAAACTCTTTGGGGATGTTTGGCAGCAGAAAAGATTTAGTGTCAGTAGGATTTAGTAAATCCGGATTAACTAAATCCGCCCTATTGGATTTATTAAATCTGGATTTAACATAAATCGAAGGTAAAATTCGGGGCTTTAAATCCAAAATTTCATAAATCCATGTAACTTGTGCTTTTTTATATTTGGCTGGATTTAGTGAATCATGCGATAAATCCTATTAACAGGGCACTACCAAACATCCCTTTGTACATGGTAGCATAAAATATAAACTAGTGGCTCCGTTGTCATTCTTAAAATTTAAGCTGTAAACCATACACTAAGCAATGAAACGTGAAATTCATAAAAAGGATCAATGCAAAGTTGTGCCACCAGTGGAGTATGATTCACATTCTTATCAAACTCAAATCAGCAAATTACAATGCATCTATTAATAAATCAACAAACAAAATAAACTCAGCAAACTACTACCTGAGAGAATGATTCAAGGAAAAAATGGTTCAAACCCAAAGTGAATAACCCCCTCATAAAGATGGTAAGTAATTTCACGATGCGTAGTAATGAATGAAATGGTAAATATTGCAAAAACTAAAGAACTTCAAAGAAAAAAGCAAAAGGCAGAGATCATTGAAAGCTAAAAAGTAATTCATGAAAAGTAAACAATGCCTCACGACATTATAAAAATAAGGTTTATCAGAGACAATGAATCCCTTAAAATTGAAATCTAAAAACAAAGCAATTCATAAAAACGTTAATAAAAAAACCTTAAAAAAAAACATGAAATACTCACCGGATTAGATGAAAGCAGCCGATCAAGTAGGTTAAGAATAAGTTTTACTTCATCATGCCCATTTGGATGGGATACTTGAGCCACGCGTAAAGCTAAAAGATAAATTCCTGAATGTGTACACTGTAGAAAAATGGTTTTAAAATACAGCACAATAGATGAAAACAAATCAGCTAAAAAAAACAGAATGGAAAAAGTTGAAACACTAGCTAAATCACACGCATAGCACACAAGTTCAAGCGGTCAAGCCTCTAACATATGAAATAGCTCAATCCAAAAAAATAAGTAGCAAGTGCACTAAACAGAAAAAGTTGCTTGTTTTAAACAAAATAACAAGCGCATCATGAAGCAAATTTTAAAATTTCACAGAATGGAGAAGCCTCCAAAAATGAAAAGTACAGGAAACTATTTGATGCAACCTGCTAAAATAATTATTTTCAAGACGAGAAAAAAGAAGCAAAAAAACAGTCTTGATAGTTTATTCCCCAACAGAAGCCAAAACTCTTATAATAGTGAGATATCAAAGGAAAAACATTTAAAACTAATATAAATGTAGGTAGGGGAGTCAAATCAGGTTTGTGGGCCGAGTTCAGGCCTGACCCAATGTTGTTTGACCTAAAAACGACATAAATATTAAATGGATCAGAAAGTCCCAACCCGAACCCGACTTGCCTTCAACCCGCCGACCAGAACCTGACCCATATAACATGTTTAACATAAAATTTAACAAATTTCTGGGTCAATTTTGAGTTAGATTTGTGTCAATTTCGAGTTTGTGGATTGATTTCGAGTTAATTACGTGTTTGCAAGTCAGTTTCAGATCAATTCAGATTGACAAGTCAACTCAAACTCGACCCAAAAAATAAAATGTGCTAGGATTTCTAACCCAAACCTGACAAAAATAATTTGGGTCAACCGAACCCGAATTTTTTAGTAAAGTTCAGGTCGAGTTGGCGTGTAAGATCAATTTTTGGCACCCCTAATGAGGTCCAAGGGCCTATTCTCTAAAGTAAATCCAAATAAGAAGCAAGATTGTAATTAACTTTAAATTTTGAGTTTCATCTTGCAAGCTATAGTGACAAGGGTAATTTCATTTTTGACACAAACATAATGTTTGTAATTCACTACTTTGCTGTGTCAATACATCTAAGAAGAATATAAAATTAATAGGTTAAACAATTTCAATGTAATGGTGGATGGAAAAATAAAGCTTATTCTATCCAAAAAAAGGCTTGCATTCAGCCATTTAATAAAACTATATACTGAGGAACTCTTGCTCCATTGTCGACCCTCTTGTTTCCTAATAAAGGTCATCCAAACCTTCATAAGGGAAGACGTGAAGAATGCTAAGAAGAGAGTTTTGAGATGCTTCAACCGGAGGTTGTCTAACTTTTTCTTAATAAAATGAGGGTAGTATGTGGGTTGAACTTAATGAAACAATTTAGTGATAAGGACCTTATTTGCCGCAATCATAAAATTTGGAATTACTTATATGAGTTAACAAAGAGTTAAAAAGGTTAGGAACCATTTAGAGGCAATGTTTATGTGACGCCTCATTTCAACTTCTCAAAAGAGTCGAAGAAAGGGCGTCGAGAGGAAGAGGAAGCAAACAGTCAAGAACATAAAGGTTACTTTCGTACTAGAGAGTCAAACGGAAAGAATGAAGACGAGAACACAAGCTAGGGTTTCCCCATGGTTGAAGGCAGGGGATTCCACTAACGACGTCTTCAATCATCAAACAGAGGAAGAATCGACGTTGATAGCAGGAAAGGCGAAGGCGTGGCAGGTCGGCAAGCTCATGCAAAGAAGAGAATAGGCCTGATCGCGAGTGCAGAGGAGGACGAGATGAGAGCAAATGAAGCTTCTTACGTAGTGAGGCTCAATCTCGGGAGAACAAGCAAAAGAAGAGGAAAGGGAAGGATAAGTGCATCCAAGCCAAAGCTATCAAAGCTATAATTTTGAAAAAACTTAATATTTAAGGTATACATACTTCTTAACACCCCCTAATATCATAATAAAAGTAGTATAAAATATTTAATCAAAAAATAAAAATAAACTATATATATATATATATATATATTCTTAGTTTAAAGTAGAGCGGGAGTAAAAAAATTTTAAAATAAATTATAAATGATGATTTAATTTAAATTTTGTTGGCCAAACTAAAGTAACATGAATACCTAAAATAAAAGCTTATAATCAACAATTAAAGTAACATAAGTAAATTAAAAATAATTAATGATATACTTAAAATTATATTTTCAAGACATTGTAGACGGTTAACTATTTGAAACAAGAATGAGCAAGTTTGAATATTTAAGACAAATCATATGGTTTTTGACATGAGTAATTCATATTCTTATGTTATGATAATATTTTTCTTCTTCTAGATCAAATGCACGTACAATTACTGTTATATTTATAGCACTACATACCCATGATTTATGTTTCTATTAAATTTTGTTCATATTTTTGGACTGACATGTAAACTAAGTATCAATTAAATTGTCACAGCTAGAATTCGTGTACTAATATATTGACTGTTATACAAATATGAATGAAAGTAAC
This sequence comes from Phalaenopsis aphrodite, assembly GCA_003013225.1. Lineage (NCBI taxonomy): Eukaryota > Viridiplantae > Streptophyta > Magnoliopsida > Asparagales > Orchidaceae > Phalaenopsis > Phalaenopsis aphrodite. Next base: position 1,815,095 of record NEWO01000028.1, read on the forward strand.
ATTGCTAAATAATATTTGTTATAGTATGTATGCATGTGCATGCTTTGATATGATGGAGTCAAAATGACATTAACAAGGAGACGATAAAATACCATTGCGCATAAATGAAAAAAGATATGGCTATTGAATTACCTTAACTGACATAACTTTTTTTAAACGGTGCTCCTGTGATGATTGTACAGAAAGATAATTATATAGATATGTTACTCATATAATAAAATACATTGAATAGCATAAAATATAGTAAATTTTACACTTATCAATTAAAATTTTTAATTGTATTATAATAGTTTAGAAGTGTAGGTATTCACTGGCATTGTTTAGCTCAATGTTAATTTAAAATAACTTTTCAAATTTAATTAATTGATTAAAAGATGTGCAATAGAAAACTAAATGTTTATAGATTGCGTGGAAAATTTGTAATGAAGTAATTTTTTTTTTTTTAATTTTACTACTTTAACTTATTTTTTAGTGGATTTTTCATTAGTTAAATGTTAGATATAGAAAATGAATAAAAAAACATATTCCTCACTGTCCTATCGTCAGTACCAGCCGTAACAGTTTATATCCTAAGAAAAAAATGATAATCAATGGGCAAAAAAAAGAAAGCAAAAAAAGTAAAAAACAATTATCTATGCTAATTCATGCAAGGAAAAAAAACAAAGTACGATAGACACACATAAAACCACATCATCATTAGTTGAAGTACTCAGAAAAAGAACAAGGAAAGGGAACAATTATCTATAGTAAGAGAAAATACGATTGGCAAAGTGAGAGATACACACCTAGAACCACAACACCAATAATTATAGTACTAAGACAGGTTGATGATGAAAAGTGTCCTACAATAAGCTTTACCTATGGTAATACAAACAAGGAAAAAGAACAAAAAGTGATGAACATAGTTTGAAAAGAATTAGCTTCTAAAGAGATCTAGAAAATTATTAATACAATTAAATCAAGATTTACGTTATGCTGGATATTTTATAATTCCTATATTTTCGTTTAATGGCAGCATTTTTAAATACAAAGAGTTTAAACTTGGATTGTTTAAATATATGAAAAGAATGAAAAGCCCAACCCACCAATTAGTGAAGGTTAATAGGCAACTTGAAGAATTCATAAAAAAAGGAAAATGTTTGCCATCAGAGCTGCCCAATTATCACATAAAACATATTCCCTTGGTATACATGTGATTAAGTTTGTTCAATATGTAACTATTATTTCTCTTATTTTATTTCTTGTAACACATGATTAACAGCATTGGTGAATGCATTTAGGGATGAAACATCAGAATTAAAAACATCTGCAATCAGAGTCCTAAGTCCAATAGAACAGCTTGTAAATATGAATGAAATTGGAGCGCAATCAATAAAGTGTTTACAAAGATAAACTCATTTTGTTGTGACGCTGTTTAATAAATTGGATTGTGCCATGTATAACAAAAAACTAAAAGATAGACAACTTAGGTAACGACACACAAAGATGATAATGATAATTTAATTCTTGGTCAATCGCCATCAGATAAAGAACGGATATTTAACCAAGTTGAAAAAAGTGTTGTTAAAAGAGAAAATAATAAAAATATTGATTTTAAATCTATACATTATTGCTAATGTAAGAACCAACAAAAGTTAATGAAATTTCATAAAAATCAACAAAATGCTAACTAGGTAAATATCAAACGCGTCATAAGAGTGTAAAATGTATTTATCATAAATTCTATTATAAATATATATTTAATATTTTTCTTCTTATGAGTGAACTTATTATAATAATCCTAATGCAAGAAAAAAATCAATAATATTTGATGCAGACGATAAGTGGGTTGACTCACATTAGAGTGATGGGGCGAGCAATAAGGAAACTAGACATCAGAACAATTCTTTAGATGATTCTACCAAAGAGGAAGAAGAAGATGCTGATGTTTATTTTAAGACATAAAAGACTCCCTTTACAATTCAATTCTTTTTCATGCCATTAATTTTTATATTTTATTAATTCAAATTTTCTATTCAACCAGTCAAAGTTTGTAAGCTTTCGTATAATGTGAAGTTAATGATTTACACTTATGTTTTTAATGAACTCCTATTTTTTCTTATTTATCATAATTTTAAAAACTTGGGTATATAATTGAACCCTAAACCTAAAATAGATTCAAAACCTACATTTCAAATCAATTAAAGAAATCGCCTCGATTCTCAATATAAATTTCTAAACCTTGGGGTTTAATTAATATGCAATTAAAAAAAAATTTTTTTTTTTTTTTGCAAGAAGAATTAATAGCTTGTTAACAAGTTATAATATTTGAAATTAAATCCATAATATAAAAAAAAAATAGATTTAAGAATGCATAAGCCTTACATTAATGCAATTAGAAAATATGACTCACTCATTCTTTTTCATGGCCATGAATTATAAAAATAAATATTTTTACCCAATAAAATAACCAACATAAAAAGAAAATTAAGAGTCCTAATTTAAAATGAATCTATAACCTTATGTTAAGCATTAAAAGTATAGTTATCGTCTATTTTTGCTCATTAAATATCTAAATTTACTTTTAAAAATCATCTAAAACACATCCTAACGAAATGGAAAAAATTCTATCCGAGTTTATTAATGCTTCTTGGATGGAATTAAAAAGATGGATGTCAATTACTTTTTCTAAAGTTGAACGACTGCAGACAGAAGGTAAGAATTCAATCTCGCATACCAAGCAACAAGAATAATGGAGTATTCTTCGAAATGTACTGCACGCAATAAAACTACAAAATTATTACAAGTTTAAAAAAATGGGCAACAGTCTAGGGCTGTAATCTGGTCGAGTAAACCAAATATTGAACTTGGCTCGGTACAATTATAAGTTGTTTATGTTCAGCATAGGCTTGTGTTGAGCTTTCACATATTGTTCCAACTTGATTTGTTTAAATTTTTCAATACTCAAACTTGAATTGGACTTGATTTGTTTTGACAAATAAACGTGTATTTAAACAAGTTAAGAAACAGGAAAAAATCTCAAACTAGTATCAAGATTTCATACAAAAATTTTAATGAATAATATTAAAAATCTAAACATAAAAATAATTTAACAAATAAGAAAATGATATAATCTAACATCTATAATATACACATTCTAAAAAAAAAAAAAATTCTAAGATACAACAGCAACAATAACAACAAGCCTTTATCCCACTAAGTGGGGTCAGTTACATAAATCTTTTTTCTCCGTTATGTCCTATTGAGTGTCGTATTTTCATTTAGTTCTATCAAATAAGATAATTTTATATACAATATGCCCAAGTTGTTTTAGGACTACCTCTGCCTTTCATAAAAAAATTCAAATCTAAAACATCAACTCTCCTAACCGGATTATCAGATGATCGACATTTAATGTGACCAAACCATCTAAAGACGACTCACCTAATCTTGTCCGCCACTTGAGCTACACCAACCCTATCACGAATAAATTCATTTCGCATTTTGTCTCTAAGTGTCAAGCCACTCATCCACCTAAGCATTCTCATTTAAGCAACACTTAACTTTATTTTATGCTTCTCGTTTAAAGGCCAACATTTTGTGTTATAGAGCATTGCAGGTCTCACCATCCTCTTATAAAATTTTCCTTTAAATCTAAGTCATACTTCTCTGTCACACAATTAGTTGGATGCATTCCTCAACTTCAACCAACAAACTTGAACTAAACTAACAACATCCTCATCTATGTCACCATCACTTTGAGCAATAAAACTGATATATCTAAAAGTTCACACCTTTTAATGATTTGATCACGCATAGTTACAACTCTGTCGCTAGAGCTGCTACTACTAAAATTACATTCCATGTATTCAGTTTTAGTTCTACTCAAATTAAGGCCTTTAGACTACAACGTAGACCTCCATAATTCCAGTTATTTATGAACTCGTTCTTTATTCTTAACCACAAGAAGAATATCAACAGTGAAAAGCAAACACCAAGGTATATCCTCCTGTAAATGTCCAGTAAGATCATCCATAACTAAAGCAAAATGAAATGGGCATAAAGTCGATCTCTGATGTAATCCAACGGAAGTAGAAAAATACTTGGTCAATCCTCCTTCAGTTCGAACACACGTATACAAATTTTTAAAGACTAGATTATAAGACATATCAACAACTTTCTTCTCTAGAACTCTCCAAAGGACTTCTTTTGGAACTTTATTGTAATCCTTTTATAAAGAATGAATTCAAAAATAGAGAAGAAATATGATAACCAAAGCAAAAAAAATTGAAAAAACGTATACTATCAAAAAACTTATAATGCAAAACCTTTCATCAATTGATATAAAAATATATTAATATAAATATATAATTATACAATTTATTGCTAATTAAATTTTATTTAAATTATATATCACATATGATACGAGCTTTCATCGAGCATAATATCAAACATTTAATAAATTACTTGTTGAAAAACAAATAACTTTGTTTGAGAATAAAAATGAACAAGTTCTACATGTATAACATTTGAGTTGTTAAAAAATGTTCAGGCTTCTTTATTTACTACTTTAAATAAACATCATCAAGTCTTAATCGAGTTGAGTTCGAGTTGTTCATCAAGCGCATTCGTTCATTCACTGCCCTTTGTCTCCACGAATGCATTTAAAACATCAAAATTAGCAAGAAAATATTACATATTGCCAAAACTACCGCATCATAAATAATAAAAACATTTAATCGAGCACTAACGGGCATAAAAATATAAATAATTATAAACTATGACAATTTGCAAACAAGAGCAAAATCACGTACATCCTATAAAAATAATATACTTTCTTTTTAATTGTTATTATCTAATAAAATAAAAGGATCACACACACACGCGCGCACACACACAATTTTACTTATCACAATATAAAAAAGAGCTCTAAATATATAATAACAATTTTACTTATCACAATATAAAAAAAAGCTCTAAATATATAATAACTATTTTACTTATCACATTATAAAAAAGAGTTCTAAATATATAATAACAATTTTACTTATCACAATATAAAAATAAACTTTAAATATATAATAAGAGCCTCCCACTCCTCACATTATTTTTTTATCTAGTGTAATTTCTCATGTTTGACCACCGCAATGACTACAATTCTACTCCCGTACAAGCTACTATGGCCTTTTCTTTAAAAAGTAAAAAATAAAAATAAAACCTAATATCCTATTTCAGTCTTGCACTAGCCCAATTCGTTTCGAAAAACGATTTATCTTGATTTTTGTAATGTTCCCACTTTCATTCTCATCCTCTTTGTCTCTCATGTCCCTTCTATCCCTGTTACATGACACAAAAGGTGAGTAAGTCACGACAATAGCTCATTGGTGATGGTATTGATGATATAATCATGAGAAAAGGGGAAAAGTTTGAAAGCCATAAGGAATCACTTAAATCCATCCAAAAGTTGTCGAACCAACATCTACTCATGATCTCCACCCCACACTAAGGCACATAAACAAAAGCCAATTTTCTTCTTGGCTCCACACCTGCTCTTTTCTGCCTCCATCAAATTTTCCTCATTCCTTAAACCAATCATTGATCTCCACCAAGTCAACCCCTTAACAACCCCACAAAAACAACTATAACATATCCATCATTCAAAAGCAACAGATAAACTATAACTCTGAGAACCAACTTATACTATGACGAACGTGGAAGACCTCATCCCTCATTGCTCAAATGCCACCTAAACTTAACACATGAATAACCAAGTCACCTTAACACTCAACCTCTCCAACAATGAACATTAAGTCCAACGGTCACCTTCAAGCTCCAAAAATTGTTGTCAGCCAAATGACCTCTATATTTCAACATTCAACCACCAAGCTACCAACTTCATCTTTCCCCATCCCTATACTCTTTCAATGTTTCCCTCTAGCTAAAATTGTATCTCTCTCGTTGTATCCCTCTCTCTATACCACTCCCTCACACTTTTTAAATCTCTTTAACTGTCCGATTATCTCCATATCTCCCCTGCCATCTCTATATTCTTTTTATTAAAAAATCTATTTATTTAAAAAAAAAAGAAAGAAAAAATGAAAAAGAAAGAAAATAGAAATCTCCATTATCAAGCTCACCGTAACATCACCACTCCTACACAAATAGACGCCAACAACAATCCATCGAGCCAAGTTAAAAAAACATAGCAGTTTTCCCACTCTTAAAATGCCTACATAACCGCGCCATTTAAACTAGCTAGTGAAAACCAACTCAAAGCTTGTGTATGTCTCATGCAAGTACCAGAGTCCCGTGCACTTTTTTTTAAACGTGGGGTTAAAGGCCCATGTGTATCATCTCAAATCGACAAAAAACTCATACATGTGTAGTTTCTCCTATGCAAGTACATGAATCAACATGCATGCTTTACAGCATGGTAAGTTTGAAGACACCAGTCTCCGGTGTTTTAGGACACCCGTATTATGACCAAACTCAAAAATTTCAAGTACCAGAAAAAGACAAAACGGTTAGACAATGATTTAAAATTTAATTATTATCTCGACATTGTAACTTGAATAACTTTTACTTAATATTCTAGGAATTAATTTAATTCAAAAATATGAAACACCCAAAATACAATTAAATTCGAAATCAAAGGTGAAATAAAATACGTTAAGCTAGTGTTACCTGGATTTTGAAACACGGTCTATGACTAACTTAATATTCCATGAAAGGATTATATAAATATGACTAACTTATTTCCAATTGCAAGCTAATTTAATCTTTATATTCAAAAAAATAGAAATATTTGAACCAATCAAAACACTCAGCGTTAGCAAACCTAATTAAGAATTAATGAAACACTAAAATTTATAAATAATTCAAATCCTGTTGAAATAAAAGTAATCAAATAATCTTTACATATTGTTGTTTCTCTTAAGAAGATTTAATAAAGCCCATAACCAGCCATCTAAAATAAACAACTTGTACTATAATCTCAAATTAAATACACACATATATATGCAGCATGAAACACTTGACGAACTCAACCCCAAAAGCCCAAAAACCCAAATAAAATAAATTAATCAATTTATTTTCAATGAAATCTAAACTTCTTCCTACTCCAAATTCAACAAAGTACTTAGGGTTCAAATTCTTCTTACTTAGCTTGGGAAGCTCTACCTTGCCCGATCTTGTGTGCTCGATCGATAAAGGACGTCCCACCCTAGCCATTCACACAGTGTTGTACGCAAATACCACCCATGAGGCATTCTCCACTGATAGTGCATACACTAATTTCTCCCCTTCATCGATCTCCCAATCAGGCCCAACTTTTCACTTGATCCCTAAGTCCGAGCTTGACACCATGTCTCGGCTTGCTCAACTACTCAGCAACTATACATTCAACTACTCAAGCTCGGCACACCACCCTCATCTGTGTGCCATTCAGCACTTTGCTCGCGTGATCAATAGCTCAAGTTCAATTGATCTATGCAGTCAGGCAACTCCTCGCTCTTATTTTTTTATCTTTGTCTCCTTCGACTCATTTCATTTACTATAAGGTAAAACCACATGCCTCCTTGAGATGTTTAATCGATTAGTGTCGATTCAATTGAACCGACATAACTCAATTACTATCCCTCTATTTATTTCAAATTATCTATTAAAATTAGTAAATGAATTTTATTTTTTTAAATTATTAACCTTAGCTATTAATATTTTTATTAAATGTCTTAACAATTTTTTAATAATTACAAATTAGGCATAATACTTTAAGCTAGAAAAATAAGACAATCAATTCCCAGATGCCCCACACTAAATGTGACGGATCAAGGTTTGGGTCAAACTCGAATTTGACCTGGCCAGGATATGCTTCACCAAAGCCGACCCATTTATTACATGGGGAAATGTATTTTGAATTTATGAGAGCATACTATCCCACGAGCATGCATGTCTTATAGTTAACGGTTGGTATGTCTGCCACTTGAAGCAGTCATACAACTTGTGCCATGTGTGAACGAGATTGCTTTTATTTTGCTCAAAAGACATTCAAGTGAAAACACAGCTTATTTCAACTAAGAAAGGCGGATGTGAAAGTTGTTCACATGAATGATTTTTATTTTAAGTTCACTGACACTCACATTGCAGCCACTTGTGTATAATAGTTTACAAATATGATTACAACTATTTGAGGCTTTAATGTTTGTGAAGTGTTTATAGCCTTGCAGGAGATATATATCTGTTGTGGGGCTTCCCGCTAGATGTGCCAGACAGGATTTCCCACTATGCTAGTCAGCTGACTGAACTAACTAGCAATAGACCGTTCTATTGAAAACCGGTCCAAGCGAAACTTGGGGTCGAGCGGCTCAAGCGAGATCCCTGACAGGATAAGCAGCCTCCCGCGCCCCGCCCCTTGCCTTTTTCATGATTTCCTTTTTTGTAGGGATATATATTGTTGTTTCAGAGTTAGAATTTAGTTTTTACTATTTGTTGATTTCAAATTCCTTTGTGGAGTTATTCTTTCTATTTTAGGGTTGTATCCGAGAAGGTGATAGTGCTCTAGTTGTATCCAACTTTGAGGAGGTGTTGTACCATTTCCCTTTCGCCTTCCCTAATCCTTCTACTTCCCTCTCCTCATTCGCCGCTTTCTCCCTCCATTCCTACACCCAGACGCCCCGTACCGGCAACCTTATCTAATTGTTCAGTCATCCTCACTCCTTCCCAACACTTACAACCACCACTGATGCCGCCCTCTCTGTCCAGCACCTTCTAGCAAACCCTGCTCCTGTCATCGATCACCCATCCCTCCACACTTGTTGTCCCTATAAATTTGCACCTTCCCTTAAATGTCATCAGCATTCCTTTGTTGTCACCACCCCGGCTAAAAATCTCAATCCACCTAGCTGACCCCCACCACCCTTGGAATACACCTTATCGGTGTTTACTTTCGTCGTTTATGTTGTGTTGTTATTTTTTGTTGTGTTGTATTGTAATCTTATCTCTATATAAATAAAAGTTAGCTTCGAATTTTCCATTGCTTTCTCTACTAGTTCTGGTATCAATATCTAACCTCCATTTTATACAAGTGGATTTTAAAGGGAATCTCCATTGTGCCAATTAAAAAGAGTGTTGTTGTGATTTATTGCCATGGCTCATTTAGTTCTTCATACTAAGTCCAAAAGAAGTAGACAGATCGTGGTTTGCTAATAGGAAAACAAATCAAGTTTCCCATGATTTATTTTTCAATTTTGGTTCTGTATTCTATTTTGGTTCTTTTAAATTCGTTTGATGTGAGTTGTATACTATGGAAAATATTCACTAAGAACATTTTGGAATTTTTATTTCATTTTCGTTTGTATTAATTAAACAAAGTCATTAATATACATTTCATATTAATACATGACAATTAAAAAAAAAATTTGCAGCCTTCTTATGTCTCCTCCATTAAAGAGCACCAAAGGGGAGGTTAAGCCTGCTCAACATGCCACAAAAAGAGTGCAAGGATTGCATCAAAAACATCACTGAAAAGTCTTATACTCTTACTATGCTTAGAGCATATACGAGTCTTAATAGCACAAAAAGTTTTGCAAACAACATTTATTCATTGCATCATAAATTTGACAGCATGAACCTCCAATCTCATTGCACCAAGAAAGGCGTGTATGGGTCGTCTCTCACCACTAGGGTTGTTAACAATCTGATTTCGAGCCAAGAAGCTTGAAAAAAATTTGATCCAAAATTTTGGCTCGTACATCGGCTTATTAATTTCAATTCGATCTCGGTCCGAGCCAAAAATCGAATCCATCTTCGAGCGATTAACTATCTTCGATCTAAATTTAATAAATTCACATCCATACACAATTGATGATCTGATTTCGAGCCGAGCCGGGGACGGCTCCGAAAAAATTGGATCTAAAATTTTAGCTCGTACCTCGGTTCATTTATTTCGATCCAATCTTAATCCGAACCGAAACTCGAATCAATCTTCGAGCGATTAATGAACTTTGAGCTACAATCACAGCCCAAGCCACCTAGCTAAGAAAAGTGTGCGAATACTTACCTAGACAAGAAAGTTACAAGTAATACCAAACTTACTTGTCGCATCGCGACACACTATTGGGTACATAGAAGTCGAGCCGATCAAATTGCTTTTAAATAATACTTGCATGCCAATAATTAAATAATGACTAGGCAGGAAGGTTATGTCTTGCTACAAGAGAACAAAATATTTTACTTTTTTTCTCTTATTTGTCCCATTTTTTTTTTTTTTTTTCCTTGGTTTAGACGGACAAAGCAAGAGAGTAAGTGAATGAAAGAGGGAAAGAAAATAAAGATTAGTGGATTAAGCATGATTAAACATAAACCCTACCAGACAACAAAAATAACTTTAAATTCCAAATCTCAAAATTTTGCTTTCTTCTGCACAAGCCATTAAACACATTGATGCCTCTTCAATGAGCTCTCACTGAAGCCTCCTCCTATTTCACGCGATGCAAGTAGCTCTAATGCCTTCCCTACCAAACACTTGCTACAGCATCCTGGCTTCTACACACACTAAGCCAATCAGTGACAACACACGTGAGCTAAGATTGTGGGCTTAGGAATTTTGATACAAGCTAAAGAAGAACAAAATAGAGCAAGGGAGAAAGATGTATGCGAAAACAAAAAAACACATGTGAGATCTAGGCGTAACATAGATTTAGGGTTTTATTTTTTTAAAGAAGGATTTTTCTATGAGAGTTGGATGGCATTCACATCCTCGCATCAAGTGAAACAAGGGGAGACATACAAAAAAGACGTGCGTTGGCACACAAATGACCCGAGAAGAAAAACACAGGACTCAAACTGGCTTATAGAGAAATCGGTAGATCACCCAAGAGTAAGAACAATACCATCCCGCGGCACATCTAGAACCTAATGAATTACGAATGAAGACAAGGGAAGAAAATGCACAAAACATCATATCAAAAAGTTTAAAATATTCTTTGCAAGTTGCATACATAAAATACCAACCATATGTAAGCAAACTAGGCTCCTTCAAAATGTAAAATGAATTCTAACTAGCAACATTCAAAACCATATGCACAACTAAGAATATGCAACCCGATAGAATGCATGTTAAAATTAACTCAAAAAAAAGTAAAATGTGCGTAAGCAAAATAAACGGATGCAAAAAATTGAATCATGGATATTTTCAAACATTTGTGTAAGCATATTGATACATCGGCGCCAACCGCACATTCCGTCTTGTGTTCCACAGAGTCGAGTGGTCTGCCTGAATGAGCATCAAGCCGACCAAAAAAAATGAAGATATTTTAGACGCGATACTAAAAGGATAGTTTAATCATTTCTAAGTTATTATTGTTTAGTATAAATAGGGCTTAATATGATTAGGGATAGAATATGTGTGTGCTTCGACACCTTTCTTTTAAGAGTTTAGGGCTTGAGAAAGATTCGACCTACCTCTCGGATTGTAGGACTAATTTGTTTGTGGTTGGGGTTGAGTCATTTTGTGTCAGTTTGTGTCAATCAAATAAAATATTTTCTCTCTATTCTTTGTGGAAATTTTTCTCTTTCCTATCAAAATGGTAGCAAAGTCATACCAAAATGTAATGGTGGCCAAGAAGTTTAATGCATTAGAGGAAAATTTATAAGTAGAGATTAGCCAACTCAAATTGGAAATGGAGGAGCATTTTTTTGTCTCCATGAAAAGGCAGTTCATGCCCATGAAGAGGCAATTCACAGCCCTGGAAGATAAGACAAAGAAGTTCTTGGAGTACAATTCCAACCCTTAGCCTCCTGTGAGGGTTTCGACGACGATCGGGATCTCTAGCGTCGTTAGGAGATGTAAATTCGTATTGAAAACACGAGCAAACCGCCAACAGCAAGATCGCAACCTTAAGCAAATCGAGGCTACGAGATCGAGCAATTGTGGTGTTGGTGTGAACTTTGGCCCATTCTGGATTCTTTGGGTCATTCAGAAGTGTTTTTTTTGGAATAAGCACCCACAGCAAACCAAGTCGAAAGCAAAATATCAAATTAGGGCACAGTTACACAGCCCCGATGCCAAGCACTACAAACTTGCATGTGATAAGACGTGTATCCAACATCAAACATAGTTGTTTATGGTGTCGCAACTCTGGGATCGGGTGTCATGGTATGCATTCAACAAAATTCATTAGGAGCATAATGCCTCGATACCTCAAGAAATGGAGCATCCCGGCCCCGACAAGCTGCACCGCGGCGCCTCACCTAAAATGGAATTTATGGCCCACCCAAAGGAGTTATCACCAAGGTTTGGTGTCACAGTGCCCAATTGTCTAAAAATAAGGGCAGAAACTAACGAGTTTGTATGCCTTGATTTCATAGTGAAGCCCAAACAGATTCTATCTTCTTCCCTTGAAAAATCTCTCCTAATTTTTCGACTATGCCTTCAAGAAGATGAGTGAGGTTGCCCTCACCAGAGGAGAACGGGTTTGACGCATACCGGTTCATAAGTTTGAAGGCCACACAGAGGTATGCAAAATCTCCCCGCTAACAAAATACCATCCCCGAGCCGGGGGGGGTGGGGGGTGGGTGGCGGGGTAATGTAACTGCCACCTTCATGAGGAGGGGATTGATAGAGATGCAACACCCTTGCCCTGTGATCTCCTATGTCGTTTGGGAAATCATCGCGGACTTAAGGGAACTTAGGAACGACTTGGGGTTCGTCAAAGGTTGTTGGGTGCAGTTGATTTTGAGAAGATTGATGGCATATATAGTTTAGTCGGGTATAATGACCATCTATTCACTGAGTTCATGAACGAGGGCCCTAACTATAATGAAGTCCTTAGCTATCTCACCGTAGAGGCTAGGAACGCCTAGTCGATCGAGGCTGAGGAACACCCCGTCAATTTCCCTGAGGGCACAGTCGACCAAGAGGCGAAGGACTCGCATTACTTCATCCCCTGCCGACCACTGCCTAGTATGCATGTGAGTGTGGTTACTAGGGAATGTGTCGCCTTGAATTCATGGAGAAAATCAGAGAACCTAAGAACGATAAAGTTTTTTTCAAAGGTTGTTGAGTGCAGTTTGAAAGAGAGACGATTAATAGCGCATACAATTTAGACAGGTATGATAAGAATCAGTTCACTGAGTTCATGAAGGAGGGCCCTAACTATAATAAAATCTTTAGGTATCTCATCTCAGAAGTCGGGAACGCAAAGCAGATTGAGGCTAAGGGACACTCCGTCAATTTCCCTATGAGCGCACTCGATCTAGAGGTGAAGGCATTGCATTTCTTCATCTTTTCCAAACTACTGCCTAGCATGTATGTGACTAAGGTTACTAGGGAGCGCACTAGCTTGAATTACGCCATCCAACATCACTAAACAATAACTTTGGTTTTATCGGTCATAAGTCCATACTCCGCATGGTATGCGGGAGCACCACGGTCAGCAACAGCCATCCTTCCCTTATCTTCACTTGTGTGTCAAGATCAGGATAATGTATGACTTCAAGAAGAAAGTGGGCCCTATGAAGCCCATCACAAGAGTTGGCATCCAGGCCAACCGTGCACCTGCTCCTAAAGGCACAAAAGCCGCAGAAGCTCCCGCTCTTCCTCGGGACCGCTCTGTTCATGAGTAGATCGAGGAGGATTAGCACAACGTGGTTTCGATTGCCCGAAAGACGGATCTCCTCTTCCACCACGTTAATATTGTCATGACCTGGCTCGGTGCTTGGAAGTAACCAAGACGGGTACAAATGGTCGAACATTTAGAATTAAGTTTTTATGTTCATTTTCTATGACTAACTATTAACAAAAAAGATAGTCACTAATCAAATTAAATTAAATAATATAATTAAATATGCCTAATTACAGGTTATCTGCTTCTTCTATAAATATTATCTCTCCCATTTTTCATCTTCTAATAAATAAATTAGACCTAAAAAATTAGTACAAAATAATTGTGAGCTAACCAAAGCAAGTAAACACTCACTTCTAACTTATAGTAATATGAGAGAAAAAAAAGCAATATGCATGTCAATTAAGCTTTTAATAACTTAATACAAACATTTTATGCATTAAAAATGTGATGTTATTCATGAATCTTACAATATCAATAGAATATTTACATCATTTTATAAATGTACAATCGTCACAAGAGCATCATCTAAAAATTTGTATATGTTAAAGCACTTATATATCAATATCATTTTTCACTTACATGCATTGGTATTTTAGTGTTCTTCCGCTAGTACCACAAATGGGTGACTCTATCATAGTCATTGATGCACATACAAGAAGCCAATATAGACATATCATTCATGTGATCATCAATTCAACTCAATACATTATATATATAGCATTCATCACTGCATGATAATAAGTAGCTATACGCGTTCAAAAGAATGTGATCAAAAAAGAAAAAAGCATATAAATCACAATAAATCAAGTACAAGTATCATTAATCACTAATGCAAAATACTTGAAAAGAATCAAAATATTATCGTAGATTAAAAGTATGAATACTCACCTTAATTTCACCTTACAAAATGATTCATTCAAATCCTATAATTCTTTCTTCTATAGTCCCTTACAAAAACTCGTTCGGTTGATAAGTTTGATCATCCTTTCTCTTTTAATTCAAATGTTTGTCACAACGTTAACACATGGAATTCTCTTTATACTAAGTTAATAACACCTTTGATTAAATGATTGATATAATTAAAGCATGCAAATATAAACCCGTACCTTTTTTCACCTTGTCTTTCGCTCATACACCAAATTGAATATATTCTCGAGCATTTATTTTTTCTATTTAATCACTACAACAATTTCTAATAAAATTAATAAAACTTTATAGTTATTAAATAATTTAATTAACTAATTTATATAAGTATTATAATTAACTCTACTTACCTTATAAGTTCGACACCTCCCTTACTCGCACGCACATGAGACACTTGCTCGAAGCAACTTCACTTTACTCTCTATTCGAACCTACGCAAAGCAAGTACACAGCAAGCCATTTCCCCTACTTCCTTCTTGCGCAGCTCAAAAGCAACACAATGCAGTGAGTCGACCTCCATCCTCCTTCCCACACTTGACATGGTTCTACCTCGTCTTCTTCCATCTCACAGGATACTCGCAGCTCACCACTTTCTTCTGTTAGTCGCATCATCCGCGCTTAATCTTGACAAAACTCGCATGATTTCTTCTTTGTGGGCACACTGACCTCGTGGCCTATATCGTACGCGTACAGAAAGCCCTGGCTTGCAAAATTCTCAATGTTTGACTTTGCAAGCATACTCGAGGTTAATTACCATTGTGCTCATCCCTACACTAGTTGCTCGATGCCCCTCTCCTTACCGGAGTCACTTGACGCTTCAGCTAAGTCCACTACGATGATTTATAAAATGAATTATCACTTGCATTACCCCTCACTTCAATTCCCCATCTTTGATTTCCCAACTCCAAGCTTACTCTCCCTTTCTGCAGTTCCCTCAAGTAGTTGACGAAGACAATGATGAGAATATATATATATATATATATATATATATATATATATATATATATATATATATATATATATATATAT
>NEWO01000028.1:1830731-1843370 GCA_003013225.1 Phalaenopsis aphrodite
CTGTTTCCACCACGGATTGAGGTTGGATGTGATTGATTACGATCGTTTTGTTCCCTCTCCAGAGAAGGGGAAAGAAGACCAAGATGAGAAGATAAATGTTTTTGCCACATATTCATTCGATGTGTTATTTATCACTTATGATATGCAACGTTTTTCCTATTCAAAAATTCTTGGAGACCTCTAGAACTCACCAATGCTAATTCGATCACTTTCAAGTGACTTGCAAGGACTCTGAGGCACAATAGATGGCAAGTGCCATGAGAGGGTCGTGGCGCACTAGCACGGTCAATAGCCTGGCATCTCCCGATTAAACAAGCATCATTGTAGACCTGAGGTGGTGCATGACATCTCAAAGGCATCGGGGCACTCAATCTGGGTCCGAAAGTGGCACCCGATTCGACAAGCGCTATCATGATCGAGTGAAGTGGCATATGCAAAATCAATAGATCCAATGAGCGTCGCCACGTCGTAGCTTACACATGTCAGTTCTCAAGCCACACCATATACTTTTGTTGACCAACCACCAGCCATGTCAGTAAAGTTGTGCCGCCTTACTTGCCCTATAAATGAAACAACTCTTGTTTGTCCGAAGGCTTGGACTTTGAGTTGGGTTTGGAAAATCTGATTTTATGGTCTGACCTTCAGCTCAAAGGTTGATTATTTGGAGATCGGAGAGCTCTACTTGAAGTTGTGAAGAGTTTCTAATGATTTTTTCACCTGATGAATCATGACAGCAAGTTCTTCCTTCCACAAACTTTCTCATTCAACCCAGCAAAATCCTTCAAATCATTGTTGTAGCCTGTGATGGCAACGGAAGAAGTTGGAGCGACCCCTCAAACTTCTGAACTCAGGACGTCGTTCAACCTTCGCATAGGCAAGAGTTTTCCGTCCTCCGCAATTTTTCCTCGTAGGAAAAATTCAATTTTTTTCAATAGAGAAGCCAGACTAAACTATTTTTAGAGGATAACTAGGTTATACTCCTTCATTTCCTCGCCTTAGCCACCTCTTGTATGAGTGCACCTGTGTGCATAGGGCCTTAGTTTGCCCCGATGTTGCTATGTCATTCTTCAAGTATTATGTAACCATTTTTCCCCTCTCGGGATGTGAAATGAACTCAATACCATTTTTCGATGCCGGGCTACCATTTCACTTCGGATAACCTCCGCAATAGCGTGAGGCCGAGTTTGGTTTCAAGTGGCACTAGGAGTTGCTTTTTCAGCGACATAGTGCTAGATCCATAGGACTACGCAACAACGTGGTTTTACCATTGTGGCTCTGAGTGGAAAAAATATATTTTATTTCACTCTAATCACTGTGGAAATTTGTCTAGTTCCAATCATATATTAAAAGCCATAAAAGCATATTAAAAGAAATAATAACACATTCTCAGGATGATTGTACTTATCTTATAAATTATACCCATCAAAAAATTAATTTTTTCCATGGGCTTTGATAAAAAAGCCAATGCTTAAACCTTATAACAGTGATACTTATAATTGCAATACATATGAACGGACCTCTTTAAAATTTATTAGTTAATAGAGGACCTCTAGTCATTTTTTTCCTCTTATTGATCAAGAGTAATAAAAGAAGGGAATTTTTTTAGTTTAAATCTCAGGTTAATCAAGAGTAATAAAAGAGGGGGATAGATGAGAGTTTAGATTTCAGTTTATCATAAGAGAGTCCAAGGGAGGATTTCATAGATTAAGAAGTGCGGCCAAGATTTTTCAACTTCCCCAGCCTTCTTTGTTTTGGTTGCTGAGCCTGTCAAATGATTCCATAATAAAACTGCATGTGGCGGCGGCGATTATGTGGTTCCAGGAGTTCAGACATGTTTCCAATCAGTGAAATCCTGAAGCACCATTGAAAAAACTGCAATTTACTGATTACCGTCTTATCATACTTGGTTCACTGCAAGGAACGACTGAATTTCAATCCCAATATTCTGCAACGAACTTTGAGGAAGGTTGCTGGAAACAGTTCCGCCAAACTCACATGCTGATCTTGAAGTACCAATCAGGATATCTAGGGTTAAAGTTTCATGGCCGCTAGATACCACGATTGAAGATCACTTGCATCATATTCTATGTTATCCAAATTTCTAATTCATTTTATCCTTATTTCAGCAATTAAATAACCATTTCTACTCTTGACTTCACAGCAGGTACATGGTAGACAGAACTCATGATTATTTGTTCAGAACGGAATAGGCTCTAAATCTAGAAAGCCTTGATCAACAATAAATTTTCCTTCAACCGAAAGAAAAGTGGCTAAACCGTTTCCAAAGGGAAGACCATCAACAAAATCTAGAAATAACTACTAGTGTCGGATTGAGAGCAATTCCAGAGCAAAGAAATCCACACATCCATTCCACGCCATAGAATTTGAAGGTCCCCGATAAGGTAGAAGTTATTATTTGGCCTTATTTTTGGATTTTTTCTAAGGTAACTCACAGATCAAATTTCTTTAAGCTAACTATGCGACCTTAGCACAATTCTTTTACATTAAGTCAGCCTAACTTTCACGAAGACAAGGTTAGGCACTACGAACACTAGGGCGGTATTTGGTAGCATATTATTAACATGATTTAGCCATGGATTTAAATTAAATCCATCAAAACACCAAAAAATGAAAATTAAATCCAACGCTCCGATAAATCAATTTTTTTTTTCACGTTTCGTCACTTTTCTCATGTTTCGTCTCCAGTATGACATAAATCTGGATTTAATAATGCAAGTTGATTTAAAAGATTTATTTCGTTGTCGATGAGCACCATCTCTATCGCGGGAATTATAAATCCTATTTAACCTCAATTCATGTTACAACTAGACACCGTCTAAAAAGGACAAGATCTCCAAAAGAGAAAACTAGAAGACATTGCACATTAGAGAACCCTAGAAGACTAAAAGCTCGTGTGCCTTTTATAAGGATTCTAAATGAGGCGATGGCTCCAATTTTTAGGCCTTCATCACCCCTATGAAAGTTTCAAGTTTACAATATAAAAGTCGTATGTAAAAAATTTTAAAATACTCTATAGTAAATATTCTACAGAGTTTCAAAGATTACCAAATAATTCATGAAGTTACAAGAGATTAAAGAAATTTTCAAAAAAAGTTGGAGAATATGTTCGTAACAACCAAAATCTTACAAGATCTTTTGGAACCTTATGAAATGAATCTAAACTTAAGTTGAACCTTTCAGAAACTTCCCACACATAGGGCTGTCAAAAAAACTCGTTGTTCGCAAACAGTTCGTGTTCGGTTCGTCAATGATTTCGTGTTCGATTCGTTCGATAAGTAAACGAGATGAACATGAACAATTTTTTTTTCGTTTGATTAGTTAAACGAACCAAACACGAATTGTGATACGTTTGTTCGTGTTTGAATCGTTATTATTCGAAATGTAAAATAATTTAAAATAATTATATATAAAAAATTTATGATACTTTAAAAAATTAAATTTTATAAATTAAAATATATAATAAATTTATAATAATAATATATTAATATACTATATTAGTAATATAATAATATAGATATCATATATTTATATAATATAAGTTATATAATTAATATAATATATTATTTATATATATTAATATTAGGGATGTCAAACTGACTTGTCGTTCGCAAACAGCTCGTGTTCGGCTCTTTGCTCGTTCGTTAAGAAACGAATACGAACAGTGACTTCACAAACAATTTCAAACACGAGCTTATTTGAAACAAACTAAATTTTAACTGAACACGAACACAAGCTCTGTTGGTTCGTATTCGGTTCGTTTACACCCCTACCCACGCCTTATAGCTCCATTTCAAGTTGGTTCCAACGCTTCGATAAATCAATTTTTCTTTTTTGTTTCGTCAGTTTTTCTCATGTTCCGTCTCGATTACAATGTAAATCTGGATTCAATAAATTCGATTGCAAGCCGGATTTAAAGGATTTATTCCGCTATCGGCGAGCACCATCTCCATTGCAGGATTTATTGGATTTAATAAATCCTATTTAGAACTCTAAAAGAGAAAACTAGAAGATATTGCACGTTAGAGAAACCTACAAAACTAAAAGCTCTTATGCTTCTTATATGGGTAGTAAATGAGGTGATGGCTCCAATTTCTAGGCCTTCATTACCACTACGAAATTTCCAAGAGTACAATACAATATTCGCACATGAAAAATTTCAGAATACTCTACACTGCAACAAAGTATCCAAAATGTTCTAGAGAGTTTCAAAGATTACCAAATAATTCATGACAAACACTAAAACTTAAAGAATATGTTCGTAATACCCAAAATCATTCAGGATCTTCCGAAGTCTTACGAATGAATCTAAGTTTAAGTTGTTCCAGAAACTTCCCATTTGTAGCTCAATTTCAAGAAGGTTCCAATAAACTCCGTTGACCATGCTTCCCACTGTATGCTAAAAAATGTGGCTAACATCCTTGATTATTGGCAGGACGTGACAGTTCTAGAGAAGAAAGGTGTAGATATTAGTCTGCACGATTCAGACCAGCAAATAAAACTTGCATCTATTCCAGTGTCAAAACCAGCCTCTATCTCCCTTGCCATAGTAAGAAAGCAGGATACAACGAATAAATTAAACAGGCTGAACAAAGCCACAGACCACAATCCAGCAGAAGAAGGAACAGAAAAAGAAATGTCAATAAAGTACTTTACAAACCAGTAACACCCCCACAAAAAAGGACGGTTTTCAAATTCATTCTACACTACCAGCATCAAAGCTGAAAAGAAGGAATACAACAAATCTTAAAGTCCCGTAACTAGCAAAGTCAAAAGACTGAGTTTTTGGTCGTTCTATTTTTTTATTTTCCTTTTCTTGCTTCAGTATCTTCAGGTTGGTCAGTCAAAAAAAGAAGGGATAACTCAATTCTCAATAAATTGGAATAAGCGCAGCTGAAATATACTATTATAAGAGCCACATAAACTGATCTTTCCGTTAGAACACTTTAGAAAAAAGCGCATTAAGGTTTGATACATCATAAACCTGTTAGGCTGTTAAAAAACACGTTCATTCCTTCAAGAAGTAGAAGCAAAAAGAAAATAGGGTAAACATTCCCATTATAATTGACCATTATTCTGACAGCAGCAGTCCAGATCTGCCAGAATTAGAAAAAGAATCTACCATAGCATGGGAATAATTAACCATTTAACATTCAGTGAATAATGAAAACAAAACCTTCGATATGACTAAATTTACCTCCCAACGAGCAAGTGCAATATTTACACCTACAATCTTCAAAATCTGACCACGGGTTCCAGGTGGGATAAAAACACCTTCAACACCAGAAATGGGGATTCTTTGCTCAGCTTCAACTACGTCATAAACATCCATGAGTGCGGATTCAGTAGGGCTCTCATATAACCCCGTCATACCATTCATTTTTTCTAAAAAATTGAACCTGAAACAAAGAGCAAACTAATGTGTGTAGCCAGACAAAAGACTTGTTCCATAATTTATGCAACTACGAAGTTTCTATTAACAAGGACATAAATTATCATAGGAAAATTGAAAAAAAATAATTATCTTCTAATGGAATAACATGTTCAGTAGCAAAGCACACTTTTCCCACCAAAAGAACAATAAGAAAACAAAGTTCGCATTAAAAAAGTAATTGCAATCCCAAAAATTAAACCATTTAAGACTGCAGTGGAGCCAAAATATGTACACGGAACATTAAATATAAATTAGGTGTGTTTACATAAATACCACTCAATTCCTACACATTTACATATATAACACCCAAATTTTTTATTTTTAATGCTTATACCAACTAAATCTATCATATAACATCAGAAATATCACTATTTTGATTTTTAAAAAAATGAAAAACACATTTTCATGCCTAGATAAGGTGTCATATATACCGTGAGCATCCCTCCCGCGTTATCTGAAGTGAAAAAGGGAATCAAAGAACACCTAGATCAATCTGAACCAGGCTCTGGGAGAGTCGATCGGCTCTTCCAAAAAGGTTTGGCACATCTTTCAACAGAAGGGCCCACTCTTAGTTATCCTAGAGTTATATATTTGTATTTTGATGTTTAGGTTCAGTTTTTGGTGAGTTTTCTGTCTCAAAGTCTTTCCTTCTAGGGTTGTATCCAAGTGCGAGTGG
Organism: Phalaenopsis aphrodite; assembly: GCA_003013225.1. Classification (NCBI taxonomy): domain Eukaryota; kingdom Viridiplantae; phylum Streptophyta; class Magnoliopsida; order Asparagales; family Orchidaceae; genus Phalaenopsis; species Phalaenopsis aphrodite. The sequence goes on from NEWO01000028.1 coordinate 1,836,860, forward strand.
TGCCCCGGCTGTATCTCATTCGAAGGTATTGATTATCCTCAAATTCCCTTTCATTGAAACCTTCCCTCTCCTACCACCATCCTTCCTCCCCCGCAACCTTCCTTCGCATCCCAGCTGTAGACCCCACCGCAAAACAGCACTTGGTTCTTCATCTGCAGTGCTATCCTGGGTTACCGAAATCCCTAGATTGTGGTTTGTCTTAACTTCAGTATCATTTGGTATCCTAACCCTAGCCTTAACCAAGAATTACTGAGATCACCCACCACATAACCCAAGCTCCACAAAAAAGCCATTTCCTTTGCCAATTTTTCAAATGAGCACTCAAAAATTTTTGTTTATCATCCTAAATCCAACCCCATGCACTCTCTTTCACCTCCCAGACCCATACCCTAGCCACACCACCAGCGAAACAATTGTCGGAAACTTGATCAGAAGGAAATGATAAAGTGCCGCTTATGAGAAATCCACGAAGAAATTTTCAGAAACTTTCTTTGGAAAATATACGGTATGAAATCCTCCAACTGAAATAGAGGCCCACCATCTTCAAGAGGAGACAATCCCTAAAGGTCACACAGATTTCATTTGGTTCCTGAGATAAAGAACAACTACTCCGAAAATTTGGCATAAAATATTGGAGAAGTTGGATTTTAAAGTAAAGGCGAATATATCATATTTTGAAAGCCACAAGAATCCAAACGAGTTTATCGACTAGCTCTAGACTATAAAATGTCTATGAGCGTCAGGTCCCACCGGATAAAATGATGAAACTAGCCATCGTCAAGTTAACGATTAGTGCATCTCAATGGTGGGAAAACTTGAAGATTCTTCAACAACGAAAAGGTAAGAGGGAAATTACTACCTGGTCAAAGATGAAATAAGATATGCAACACGGGTACCTACTAGCTCTCCATAGACAAGATATTACAAACCCTAGCTTTAAAAGCTAAGCGGCAACCTCACCAGATCACCGTTTCTTTTTACAGGCAGAGTTCAGTCCCAAGATCAAACAACAAAAACACACTCAACAAAGCATCAAAGCCGACCTTGCCCGAAGAGAAACTAGTTCAGAGTGGTAACTAGTGGAACCAACAGCATCCCAAAGTTGTCCCAGCCGAGAAGTATTTCATGTGCCGCAAATTTGGACATATTGAATCAGATTGCACAATCAGGGGAATGATCTCATTCAATGAGTGGGAACATGAAGAAATGGGCAACAGTATAGAAGACACTGAAAAAGGTGAGAATACAAAGGAGTATCAATTTCAATTGATGAGAAACAAAAGCATGTAGTTCAAACTAAGCCCATGAGAGAGACTCCAACATAATTAACAATGGTTGTCCAACACAGCCATGAGTTCAAGGAACCGAGACTAGCCATCTAGCAACCCTAGATAAGAGAATTCAAGGCCTTCAGATATATAGTCTACTTTTTGAGTTGCCCCTACAAATGGAGCTCCAACATGTTGGAGTTAAGAAGTGTTTACGCCACTTCTAAAAGACTATATGGAGCAATTTGAGCATTAAAATCAGTTCAGCGGTATAACCATTGACAGATGATAAGACAGAATTGATGAACCACTGTGTTGGAAATCTACTTAGGAGCCTTGGGCGAAAGAACATCCTACAATGGGAGTAAGGAGCTACCAAAGAAGAAGAGGTCTCTCCTGAAAGATTCGTATAGAAAGTTGCGCAGTCTGCCACTGGTTTTCATTCCAGAGTTTGTTCCTTAAGAAGAATTTGTTTATCGAGTTACCCTAAGTATATATTTGTACTCCTGATGTTTAGGTTCAATTTTCAACAAGTTTTCCTTCGGGACAGTCGTCGGCGTCTTCAAGTCTCCCCTTCTAGGGTTGTATGTATTCAAAAGCTAGCGGTACTCCGATTGTATCTCATTTAGAAGAGATGATTATCCTTGCCTTCCCCTTCCACCAAAACCATCCCTCCATTGTCATCATCTTTCCTCAACACGCAGCCACCAAACAGCCCTTCCAGAATAGTTTTCTGCAATTTCAGATACTGCCACCTTCCAAACCTAGCCTCCCCTGCTATCGCGCAGTCTTCCCAACCACCCTCTGCCGCAACCTACCTGCTATCCAGTCCTCCCTCTTGGTATTTCCAGCATTCTACAACCTTCCCGCCTGTCCTTACAACCATTTGTGCCTGCCAATCTGTTTTCCAGCCCTCACCCATGTAGTTTCCAGAAATCCACAGCCCTTCCGACCACCCTTACCACCCTCTATTGTTGTCAAACTGCTGTGCAACAATATCCCTTGTCGTTTCCGGCCACACACAGCCTTTTCAGCCATCCCTATTCGTTGTCGCTCCTTATCCACCCCATTCCAGCCACCTAACACTACTTCTAGTCAACCTAGCTGACCTCCACCACCCACAGATTGAACCTGCGTGAGTTTGTGTTGTATCATTATTATTTCTCATTTTAACGCTTGTTTGGTTGTAACCGACTATTTGTCTTTTTTAGTAAGAATATTTGTTTTTTTTATTGTTGTTTGGAATAACTACAGTATCAATATATTTAAATTTTGAAGTTTAGATGCTAACATATGTAAATACATATGAATTGACTGGTATCTAAGTAAATTTTTCTGTAAAATATTAGTCAAAAATATAAAGCATTAGCACAAGAAGCACCACGAATAGTAAACATACACGCACTCCGAAGACCAGGATCCACTGCAAAGCGAAGATAGTAAACGGAGAAGTTCAGTTATATGATACGGGTATTCACTTTCCAGCATATAGAGCAAAGATCGAATCGGCCCATCAACAAAACTATCTCTGTCCCAGAACTGAATTGAAAGGGATTCCTGGATCAATAAATTACTATATTCAGAAAGAGCAAAATGAAAACTATCATCATCATGTAAATTGCAAGGCCAGTATAAATGTTGATAATCTTCAAACCTCCCCTTTGTAGATTTCACAAAGTACGTCCAAAATCAACCTTAGCAAGTTTTCTTCAGGCTGAATAAAAAAGAGTGGGCTAATTAGAAAGCTAGTTACGGCTTTGAAATGCATGAAAATAATGACTTAAAAATTATTCAAGAGTTCACAAGCATAACCAAGAACCTATTTGGCTGGTAGGTGTTGACTTACGAATCTGCAACCCAACCCAATCAAGTATAATGACGATGAGGAACGATAAGAGGAACATCTCATGAAACAATATCAAAACGTATTGCCAACAATTATAAGTGCACAAGCAGCACTGGAAAAACAAAACAGACTGAGTCAACCAGTCCAGAACTTGAAATCACCTAAATAAGATGTCTAAAAAATCTGACACATCACACGATGAAAAAAGAAATTCATTTGAAAAAGTGCAAGAATGTCACTTACATCGCAACATAAGAACTGACACATTTGAAATAACCAAAATATCAAAACAAAGAGAATCATCAAATGATCACAAGACAGACAAATCAAACAATGGTTGTGAATTCACACAAATTTATTTTAAAACATCACAACCGCAATCGAAGTGATTTAAAGGTCATTTGTTTGCAAAATGGATTACGTTGATGAGTCCTGAGAATCGAAACTACCAAATAGAATATCAACGATTGATTGAATGAAATACGACATCCCTCAATTTCAATCTAAATTGCTCAAATATAACTAATTTACAATACCAACTAGAGCAACGCATCCGAAATGTAAAATATAGCTATTAAAATACCTAAATTTCCTTAGTCATAGCAATGGATGAAAAGAAAAATCTACGCATGTGCAATGTGGCAATATGTAATCTAAGGTGCATTAGAAAAGAAAAAATTTAGGAGCTAATACAGAATAATTTTAAAAAGTTTTAATTTATTTTATAAGAGAATCAAATTTTCCATGAAAATCTGCAAAATCCTGCCACAAAACCCCACAACTACCTCCATCCCATATGCAGCCCATCTCCATCACATCCCACCTATAAAAAATGGAAATCTTACATAAATCCTAAACAAAAAACAAATGCTCACGCCCCTCTCTTACTCACATACCAAGTCCAGCCTGTACTCTCCCTCTCACGCTCTCAACCTTTCACATAACCGAGCCATTCATATCCACTCCCCTCCACCTTTGTTTAACCAAATAAAAACTCTTAAATTTAAAAATACTCAAGTAAAATCTATCGTTTAAAGCTATGAGAAATAATTCATCAACCTTGTGCACTAGTTTGTTCAGGGTGTAAAACAATTAAGATAAATCTCAACTAACGTAGAGCCAATACCATAGAATAGTTCTATAATTACTCTCAAAGGATCTCATACTAATAAAGATCTGGTAAGTGTACTCTAACTTTGAGATTTTACCACAAAATGGCATTACAAAATGATCAAATAAGACCATTGATCAGATGTTTCAACACAAAATGACATCATTTTATTAATATAACCAAAGCCGAATGTTCCATAATGACTCTGCGTAGGGCTATAAAAGAGCAAATGCACTCAAAGAACAACTCAAACTTTGTTTGACTAATACTCGATCAAATTTGCTCAAATCAGTAAATAAACAAGTTTAAACATTTTTATAAAAACCTGAATATTAAATCAACCAAACATAAATCTGGTTTTACTCATTTATTTGTGTTCGCGAATAAAATTTTCTTTTCAACAAGCAAATTCTTAAATGATCTATTAATATAAGATAAATTATAAAAAAAGAAAAAAAATTAATTAATTAGAATTTATTAAGTTATATATTTAACAATAACAAATAATAATGTGATATCAATAAGCATATTAATCTAATGTAATTATTTTGTATTTCTTTATGTCAAAGAATTAGTTCGTTAATATTTATTTATATCATTTGATTGTAAGAAAGCTTTCATGAAATTATATATTATCTTATTCAATTGGCGTAAAATAAATACTAATTCAAATTTTATTTCATCGATTATTTGTTTGGATTTATAGCAAATTGGTTAATAACGTTATATAAAACTTCAAGTATTTATCCATTTTTTTTAGCTTACTTATTAACCCATTGAATTACTCATTCATTAAAAACCAATGAGTCAAGAATAAGTCAAGTATATTTATTAAAAAAATTAAACAGTTCAAGAGTGAAAATACATATAAATTCTCTAACTAGAGTTTGAGTCAAATATGAAAAACTTATACCATAACTAAGTCTAATATACGACATATTCAGCTTGATTAGGCTCGATTATAGCCCTATATCTACTCCACGAATTGTGAATCATAAAGTGAATGTAAAAGGCTATTTTCTATTAGTTAAGGTCAACATTAAATTGTGGCTTTAGACAAAAATTTACCCAAGAATCCTTCAATTGAGTCAATCGCCTATCCCCAAAAGTTAAATAGCTTAAGGTAGATGACTTCCCAGAATAACAAAATCATGGAATTTTAACCAGCCTCATCATTCCTCCTATTATTCACTCTAGATTGTTAATAACTCTTTTTAAACTAAAATCAAAATTACTACTACTATATGCTAAGAGCTTAAACGCCAAATGACTAATAACAAATAAAAAAATTTCCTCATCACCAAAAATAGTAGCTAACAAGTGCTTCCACCTATGGGAAACTTAAAATCAATCGTTGTCCCAACAAAATGAAGAAAAAATCTCTAAATAATGTCATATTTAAAAATCTAATTTCTCAATTGAGATTTCGCTCGAAAATACAAAACTCTCTAAAGGGCCAAACGTGACCTTCAGAAACCAGAGTACAAAGTCCTTTTAAATACTCACATAATTAAAAGAAGGCAAGAAGAAGATTTTGTCATTCTTTGGATCAAAGAACAGCTACCTGATGATTAAGTTCATAAGAAGCGATAAATGCAGAGATGAATGTTCGCAAAATGTTCAAAAAACCGGAAATTGGTCCCTGCAAAAAGTTCAAAGAAAATTATCCATTAGGCATCCCTTTACTGATTGAAATGCGGCGTTCTTCAATTCAATATTCAATAGATAATGATAAAAAATGTAAAAAAAATACAAAAAACAGTAACAACTAGAATATTAACAAAACAGCGATATAAAATTTTAAAAACAGAAACGCAAATGCATTTGCCAGAGTATCTTTGCAGTAGCATATAGAGCATATAAGTCTATTCTTAAAGAAAATTAAAAAGCGAAAAGGGAATTAACTAAGAAATACACAAAACACAAAATCATCAGAATCCATAAGTCAAGTCACTACTGTTCAACTGAACTGTGAAGTTATCAACAGTAAAGAGCGTTCTCAAAATTAAACGATTAATATTAATACAATATAAGAACTCAGTTTTATAAACAAATTGTTGTGCTTATATCAACCATTCCCATCAATTCTGTAGAAGCTGGTCCACTAATGAAGAATTTCAATAAATCACTATCTACCGTTCTAATCATCCTACCAAAGTAGCAAAATGTAAAAAATATATATTGTGAACACTCGCCCTACAAAAAATTGCAGGATATGCAAAACAACAGAACATATAGGTGTCGGTCAATTTTTTGATGTGAAAATTTTAATTTAATTTATAAGTT
>NEWO01000028.1:1843821-1885006 GCA_003013225.1 Phalaenopsis aphrodite
TAAGATGCGGAAAAAACAAATGGGAATGGCTCAAGTAAAAACAATCATTTCAGGAGTCCAAAATAAGTAAAGGGTAGAGGATGTCACAGATCCAGAGGGGAATCCTCGGTGACCTCCCAAACTATGCTACTGTGTAGCTGTGTTTTAGAGAGGATTTTATTTGAATGTTGAATCTCATGACTACACCTAGCGAGCTAGAATGGTGATCCTACAACTCCTACGGCTCCGGTAAGCAACTACTAAATGTGTACGGTGGTCCTACGACTCCGGACAGCAACTAGGAATTTTAAATAGCGCCTGTATGAGTTCTTATGAACCCAAACAGCAATGGGCAGCACCTATGCAGCTTCCTACGAACCCGAACAGAGGTGAGAAGCAACTAGATAGCTTCTAAACAATGGTGGACAGCTACTAGGTGGCATCCTACAGACCCAAACGGTGGTAGACAGCTAACTAGGTGGCTTCCTACGAACCCAAACCAGAGTGAACAGCTCCTAGGTGGCTTCCTATGAACCCAAATCGTGGTGGGCAGCAACTAAATGGCTTCATACGAACCCAAATCGTGGTGGACAGCTCCTAGGCGGCTTCCTACGAATCCAAATCGTGGTGGGCAGCACTCTACAGCATTCCTATGACACTGGGCAGCAACTAGAAGCATTGGAGCTTCCTACGACACTGGGCAGCAACTATAAACATTAGACAGCGATCTTACAGCTTCCTACGACACTGGGCAGCAACTAGAAGCATTGGACAGCGGTCCTACACCTTCCTACGATACTGGGCAGCAACTAGAAGCATTGGACAGCGGTCCTACAGCCTTCTACGGCACTAGGAAACAACTAGAAACATTGGACAACACCCTAAAGCGCTTATAGCACTCCAAATCATTAATTCTAGCACCTCACAAAACTTCTACAGCACTTATAGCACTCCAAGTCATTAATTTCAGCACCTCACAGCACTCCTACAGCACTCTATAGCACTCCAAGTCATTAATTCCAGCGCCTCACAGCACTCCTACAGCACTCTATAGTGATTGCCAGCCTCAAACAGCACATATACAACGACCTTTAAGCTTCCTACAACACTCTATAGTGATTAGCAGTCTCAAACAGCACATATACAGTGATTAAGTTGTTCAATATCGACCAATAAAAGTACCTTGAAGCAGTGATCAAGTTGTCAAATGAATAAAATTGTGCATCAGACTAATACTTGCATCTTTTTAACCAATGCATAAATTTGGTTAACACGATCCAATGCAAAAAAAAACTATTCGGAGATCTCCAAAAATCAATCCCTATGATTGGGAGAGTTGCTAACATAACAAATGTAAGCAGGTAAATAAATTATGAAGTGTTTATAGCATAAATTAAGCTCAGCCGTCATGAGATCAAATTTTATAGATGAAAGAATGCATGTGAAAGCTTTAAACCAAATTGAATCTACATGAATAGAACTAATTCAATTCCTCAGAAAGTTTTCTTCTAGCTTTCAACAGATTCAATAGCTTCAATTAAAGATTTGTAAAAAAAAGTTTAAGCGAGGAGATCGACCTGAACCGATGGATCTCAAAAATTTCAGGTGGGAGGAGTCCTGTCGAGCGAGAGAGAGCGGGAGAAAACTGGTGTCGGCACAAGAAGTTTTGTCAAAGAGGGAGTTTCTCGAGCGAGGGAGGCTAGCAGGAGCTTTGAACGGGAGACTGAGGCGAGCAGAAGAGCTGGAAACTGGTATCGAATGGAGCTTCTTCTGCGTCCGTAAGGGAAAGGCAAGTAGGTGGGGTTCGGTGCAGAGGAGGAATGAATCAAATGGATCTCTCGAGAGCGGGCCTATGAGCGAAGGGATGATCGAATCGAGCAGAGTTGAATGGGGTCTCTGTGCCGAGAAGAGCGAGTATGCGAGATCGAGCAGAGGAAATGAAGAGCAGGCGAAGGCGTTGAGCGGGAGACGGGATCGAGCAGATGCTCTGCGGCTTCGGTGCGGGAGACGGGATCGAGCTCTGCGGCTTCAGTGCGAGAGACGAGAGAGAGCAAGCTAGGCTCTTCGGCACAAGGAGGAGGCGAGCGGACGAGCAAGGGTCTTCGGCGCAGGGAGGAGGCGAGCGGGCGAGCTTTCTGCTTGCAGCGGAAGCATGACAGGAACGGGAAAGCTGAGCGGAAGCGAACGAGAGAGAAGAGCTCCTCGTTTAGGAGGAAGACGAGCGGGACAGGAGGTCTTCGGTCGAATGAGAGCAGGAAGGCAAGGGTTTTCTGTCAAGCGAAATAGAGCAGAAGCGGGGGGAGCAGGCGTTCGGGAAAGGCAGAGAAGGAAAACCAGGTGAGGGCGTCGAGCGAGAGAAAGAAATAAGCAGCGGGAAAGTTAGCCATTACTCGAATCAATTGGGCGGGAAATTAAATGGTTTCCAAATGCAGGGGAGGATTAAATGGAAGGTATTAACACCTGAATAATTTTAATTAAGACAAATTCAATAATTTGTTTGAATTTTGAAATTTGAATTTCAAATTCAGGTGAGCCGGTGCTTAGCCCGAGTCCAGCCTGAGTCGAACCAGAGATGAACCTGGGCTAAGCACGGGCCTGCACACCGCTAAAAAAAGTGCATTGATATTTGTGCTAGTCACTCGCGCGCAAAACTATAGAGATATGGGTGTCCTTCCTAGCTAAAATTGACGTTCCCGACGCGTCGGCGCAGTCCTTTTCGTCATCCGGGGTCGTCCAGACGAGTTTGCTGACAGGCGAGTCAAATTAAGCCAAAATTGTGTGGGGTGCGATGAGTGAGCAAAAATGCGGCGTTATCGATCATTCGAGTCGCCAAGGGGTTTCCTAGGGGCTGCTCCGATTAATGTAGGAACTCGACTCGAGTTTCATGTGTCGATCCTAATCAACTCAACGGAATGCCGAGAATTAGGGACCGCCCATGCGAAACTCGAAGGAGTGACGAGGTGGCTCGAATTTTCTAAATGGTGTGGGTTCCGTACTAGTCTTCTAGGAGAGTCAAACAAGAGAAACCTAAAGCTAGACTCTAGGCTTTAAGGAGAGAAGTGACAACCTCATCCAAAAATGAGGTCAACAATAGGCATCCATAAAACCTTATAGATTTTGCAGAGCAAGGTGAGAACAAGATCAGAAGGAAAAAAATTTGAACTGCAAAATTTAATATTAACCAAACTAGTTATTCGTGTACAAAAAGCCGTTACACTAAGAACCAACCACATTCAATAAAAAATAATCGAAACGTGATAACTGTATCAAAAGGAATACAGAAATCAAAGTATATTGTAGATATTGTGCAAAGAGCGCTCAAATTAAGGAAGATATACATGCATACCACTCCATTCCTATGTATTTACATATCTAACAACTATGCTTTAAGTTTTACATATATGCCACCTATCTCATGCTGAAAATGTGTATTTCACATTTTAAATTTTAAAATAGAGGTATTTTTTAAGAGATATGAAAGATATGGGTGGTATAAATGTTAAAATTAAAATTTAGGTGTTAAATATTTAAATACATAAGAAATGGGTGGTATGTATGTAAATGCACTTTAAATTTAAAAACTGAAGCAATAACAGATGCCATTAGAAAATTAATTTCAAGAAGTTTATAATAAAGCAACTTACATCCGAATACCTCAAACAATCACTACGAAGAACTTCAAGCAAATAGTTGAATGTTCCAACCTCAAATGCTTGGCGGGCATAATCAACATGATCAATTTCCTACACAAGTAAAAATAATTTTAAATATGACATGCCCAAAACTGTTTAGCCTTATTAAAAAAAAATAATTACAAATGAAACTACTTACGGTGAGAATATTTTGATTTTTTATATCTGGAAGTGACGAAAGCAAACAGATGAAAACTGCCCAAGCAAGATACAAAGGTCCTGATTCAAACGTTCCCAACCTAGAAAAGGTGGAAACGAGAAAATCTATTTCCTGAACATCTTGCAGGGAAAAGATAGAACCACCTTCACTGATAACAAAAAAACAAAAAAAAAGAGAAAACAAGAAGAATTAACATATAAAACACAAAGTTTACAGGCTATTATCAAAAACTACACTACAAGATCAGTGAACAGTAAAAAATAGTGTATGCTGACCGAAAAGGCACTTCATCATGAACCATGCGAAGAAGATTTTCCAGATCTAAAGTTTCAATAAGAATGATAAGTAGTTGAGCTTTAGCATGATTAAATGAAGCACATGCTTCAACTGAAATAGCCAAATTTTCAATGCTATAGGCACCTCCAAGTATATCCTGCAATTTAGCACATTTTCGTTGTTTAAAAATTTAAAAGGAAGAATTGCATACATACCACTCGATTCCTATGTATTTACATATCCAACACCTAAACATCCATTTTTACAAACATGCCACTTAACCCATGCAAGCTGTAATTCACATTATAAAAGGTTAAAACATAAAATTGTGATATTTTTTTATGTGATATGAATTATTTAGGTGATATAAATGTAAAAAGTACATTTTAGGTGTTTGTATGCAAATTCATAAAAATTGGGCGATATGTAACCCCAGTGTAAAACAAAAGAATATGGTATGTAGGATAACACAAAATACAACAAGAAATCCATCATAAGCTGACCTTGAATAATAAGCATAAACTCATCCATTGTGCAGCATTGCAAACACAGAAATTATCATAATAAACGAGGAACAAAATGTCCAAAATCAGGGTATCTTCAACAATAGTTTCATCCGCCCAAAGTCCAACCAATTCAGCATCCTGAAGCTGGGCATTAATGTAAGAAAAACTATTACAAAAAAACAAAAAAAGGGTGAAAAGGCCGGACAGAAAAGGCCATGTCTAGCTTAGCATGCTACTCATAATTTAAAACTTATCAACACAAAAAAGTAACTTAACCAATAAATGTATTCAGAGGTTCATTCATACAAAATAAATATCTAGAGATTTAGACATTTGATTAAAAAACTTTGAGAGAAGAATAAAATTGCTTAAATATTTAAATTTACAAAACAGGTGCAGGAAATGAGCATAATGTAAAGCTGCAAAGAATGCATTCAATCGATTCGATGCATTTAGCAAAGGAATTTGCCTTGAAATAAAGAATCGACAAAGCAGACACATTTCATGACCATGAAATTTGCAAAGTTTATAAAGGAGATGCCCAAGATGGTTCTACGTGAAATGAAATAAAAAGCACTCAAAGAAAAGTGCGTATGGAGCTTTTTTGTTCCCTGATAGCACGCCTAATTTCATAATGTCGCTACTTTTTACAGAAATCCCCATGAATTGCTAATAACAAGACCACTACTGGATACCACAGCTGAAGGTGATAAAACAGCAGCATTTTTGCATAGTTTTTAGCACAAACATAAGAAAAACCGAAATAGATAAAATTCTATTTGAAGCCATAAAGATGAACAACCAGTGAGCACAACTGAAAATTGTGTTGAAACATTCATAACTTGACAGTTGGAAGGTAAGAATCCAGTAATAATGAAAACCAAGAGAGATACGGAAAAGAAGAGATTAGATAAAATATGAAAAAAAAAAAAAAAAAACTCAAGGAGGGGCTCAAGTTAAAAAACAAAAACAAGAGCTGCATCAGCAGAAAGTCATCTCTTTTTTCTATCTTCAATAACAACTTGTCATAAAAGGCCGTATTTAGATAAAGTATTTCTTGGGCAAGAAGTTACAATAGTCATATATGCCAAATGAAACTTAACGACTACAATTAAACCTAAAACAAATAGGAATGATGACTTACACATGGCATTAAATAACAGTAATTAAACTGAAAATGCTTTGACTCATGAAAAAGGACTGAGGCAGGACTTAAACAATCCGCATAAGATGTAAATATCAAACATGATTTTTTTTACTAAAAATCAAACTATCATTACAGTTTATTTTGAAAAATAACATCTAGTTGCATGTCTCGTCCGGCTTATGCAGATGGAAATGGATTATTCATTAGGAACACTTCAAAGGTACGCTTAAAAGCCAAGATGAAATAAGTGAGAATGCGCACAAGAATTGATAGGATACAAAAACTGACATTAGCATATTTTTACAAGCTGGATGGTAGAATTTGAAGCGAAAAGAATGAAGGCCTAAAAATTTTGGCCTTAATTTCCTTTTATTTCTCCAGCCATTGCCTTTAAAAAATGTCAAGAATGATTAAAGACCACAATGCCAACAAAACATATTAAAAAATGTTATAAGACAAAAAATTCTCTTACACAGGCAATAAACCAATGCACTTTAAATTCCAACATGACAAGTATGGAACTGTGGGTTTTCAAAATTTCGATGCCCCGGACTGTCGTTGTTGTTGAGACTTTATTGTTCGGTATTCCGAGTCAAATTCTCAAAAGGCAGATTGGATTGTAAGCTTAGGATTCACCCTCATTTTGCGAGAAATTTTTTTATTTAAACTTTGAGGTTTACCATCGGTGTAAGCCCCTATATTTAATAATTGTTAGAAGTTATCAGTGTTTGTTTCTTTCCTTTCTGGATATTTCCTAGTTTATGCATTTCCTTTTTATGTATTTCCTAGTTTATGTATTTCCTTTTATCTCTAGGTAGTTGATAGGAATTAATTTAATCATAGAGATTTAGGTGTTTTGTCTTTCCTATTTTATAACTCTTGTATCATCTATTTATACCCCTTTTGATATCAATAAAATTATCCTACTGAATTTCAACATGGTATCAGAGTCAACGGATCCTTCCCTAGCAATCAGGATTCTTCCAGTCATCAGAATTCCCACCTGCTCACCTATAGTTGTTGGTCCTCCCCTTTTCCAGCTGTTAAACACCCTTATTGCAACTAGACACTCAGCCAATCATCCCAAGGCGAGCAGCCTGCACCCTTTCCTACTAACGGGAATCTTCCATGCAGGTCTTCTTGAGCCATGGTTCTTACAAAGAACCGTGGGATCTCGTTTTTTATAGGTTGGAACCTTTTTTTGCAACCTGACTAGCATCCTGCCTGACCAAATTTTTTTTTTTTTTTTTGCTGAAATTTCTTCTCTGTAGTCCTATTTTGTTGATAACCTTGCAAGGAATCCTCTTCTTCCATGTCTTGCCATCCAAACCTCTCATTTGGCTCCATCGAAGCCATGGTTGGATCCTCCACTATCGAGCTTACCCCTAACATAATTCTTGAATCCACCAAAAGATTGGCACCTACTTCAATCCCTCCACAGAATGAAGGATCTAAAAACCATATGAATTTCCTAATTACCACTCATAAGCTCAACGGCTCTAATTTCCTACAATGGACTCAAGTTGTGTTGTTGTTCGTCAAAAGTCATGGTAAATTCAGACATCTTCATGTATATTTCGTGAATCTCTGAAGACCAACTCATCATATGCAGCATGGCAAATAGAGAGCTCCAATGACATGTCATGACTGATTAATTCCATGTATACATCAATTAGTCGTTTGTACTTGTTTCTTTGGTCCACAGGTGCCCTCGAGACTATCATTGAGCCTTACTTGAATATAAGTAATTTTGGACAACTCTATGAGTTTTCTAAGAAAATTTGAGAGGTGAAGCAAGGATCAAAGATGGTGACCCGGCACTACAACTACTTGGTTGCATTATGGATGGAATGTGATTTCTACTATGACTTAAATTGAGACTAGTAGATCTTTCCCTCTTCCAAAAAATTTAAAAAAAAGATCGTGCATTCCAATTCCTAGAGGACCTAAACAAGGATCTCGATAAAGCATGTGTCGTATACTTGGCAGTGATCCCCTTCAACCCGGGCAGCATTCACTGAGATTCACCGCGAACAAAGCTGAAGACTTGTCAAGCTCAGCAAGTCCACTCCTTCAACCTAAACTTCAACCTTGTTCTCCAACAGTACTCCACACTCTGTCATGCTGTTGTGAGCTACTCACAACACATGTGATTTTTGTCACAAACCCTATCACACACATGAAAACAGTTGGAAGGCCCACGGGAAACCGACAAGTAACTCTTTGGTCATAGTAATTTTATTGTGGGTAAAGGGTCAGTTGCACTTACAGCCATGCTGACTTTGAAATATGTGTTGAACGTTCCTTTACTTAAGTACAGTCATTTGTCGATCAGTAAGTTTATATATGATATTAATTGTGTTGCTTATTTTTCATTTGATGTTTGTGTTTTTCAGGATCGTCGTTCGGGGATAATGATTGGAATTCTTAAGTGGGTAGCTGGGGACTATTTTTTTCAAGAAAATGACATAGATGGCACCGACATTTCATGCAGTAGTTGTAGTCTTTTTCTTATTGCATGCCCTATTATGTTTTTACATGCTCGTTTGGATTATCTCAGTTTTCACTATCTAAAACATTTGTACCCTTGATGGTTACCGGTTAAAATTCATCTTCTTTTAAATGGGAAATTTCTCAATTCGTTGAGCATCGACATGTGTCATATCCACCTCATCCTTACACTTTTTCCTCTCCTTTTTCACTTCTTAGTAATTTATGGGGACCCTCTCGAACTGCAACCTACACGAATAAAAGGTACTTCCTTACTTTAACTGATGAACACACTCGAACGCCTTGGGTCGATATTTTAAAAGATAAATCTAAAGCTGCGACCAATTTTAAAAAATTTTCCGCTCCTTCATTTTAGTCAAATTTAAAACAAATATTCAACTCCTTCAGACGTACAATGGTCATAAATTCCCTTAACTTTATATTAAGAGAATTCTTGGTGAATAAAGGCATCATCCATCATAGTTCCTATATGGATACCTCTCAAAACAATGGGGTAGCCCAATGGAAAAATAGACATTTTTTAAGTTGTTCGTTTAATTATGTTACAAACAAATATCTCTAAACTGTTTTGGAATTATGTCATCCTCACCGCCAACTACCTCGTCAATAGAGTTCCCACAAAAATCCATAAATTTAGGGCCCCATTATCCATCCTAATGTCATGATTTCCTACCAGCTGGTCCTTCTCCATGTTAGATCCCAAAATATTTGGGTGCACGGTCTTTGTCCTAAATACAGGCCCAATTCGTAGACTTGATCCCCGCTCAATTAAATGTGTTTTCCTTGGTTATTATGCCACTCAAAAAGGTTACCGGTGTTTGTATCCTACCACTAAAAATATCTACGCTAGTGGTGACGTTTCCTTTTCTTAGAAATATCCCCTTCCTCCCTAACACTACCTCAAGTGAGGGGGACTTGATTTTATGGAAATTGCTCCTCTTCCGACTCCATTAGGCATTCCTCCTACAATCACAGTGTCAGGTGCACCCTCAGCACCGATGGATTCTCCCCCAACTAGGCCAACATCACCACCACCTTTTATTCAGGTCTATATTGATCGTCCAAAACCCTGTGTAAACTAGTCCCAATGGCCCATCATCGAGCCCACTGTTCTGTTGCAGGTCTTAGAATCTGTTACGGTCAACATCCCTAGAAAGATGCCTTTGCCTCCCACGAGGGTCACTCCTGATCCGAGTGAAGATGTGGATCTACCTATTAAGGTATGCCAATAGATGACGTCATAAACTCTGCATCCTATGGCTAAATATGTCTCGTTCCACAAGTTTTATCCAGCCTATAAAGCATTTGCCTGCAATGTATCGTTGTCTCCCATCCACTATAAAAGTTGCTTTAGCTGGCTCATCCTGGAAGGTTGCTGTCATGGACGAAATGAGTGCTCTTCGGTGCAACTATACTTGGGATGTGGTCGATCTTCCACAGAGGAAGAAAGCGTTGGGATGTCATTGAATCTTTATCGCCAAGTTTAACTCTGATGGTTCCTTTGAACGCAACAAAGCAAGGTTAGTCGCCAAAGGATATTCTCAAACTTATGAAGTTTATTACGAAGAGACATTTGTTCTGGTTGTCAAACTCAATACCATTTGGGTCCTATTATCACTAAGTGTGAATCTGAATTGGCTCTTACTTTAGCTAGACGTTAAGAATGTTTTAGCTGAGGAGGTTTATGTGTCTCTCCCTTCAAGATTTGACTCGACTTCCATCCGTCGATAAGTGTGTCGATTGTGAAAGTTTCTCTATGGACTAAAGAAATCCTTACGAGTCTTGTTTGATAATTTCACGTAGATGGTAATGGGTCATGGGTTCTCTCAAGCCCAATCTAATCATACACAACTTTTTCAACATTCATCCAATGGTCGTATCACCATCCTCATCTTCTATGTCTCACAGGTAATGATCTCTCAGGCTTGGAGTCACTCAAATGCATCTTAACTGCATCTTTTGAAATGAAAGTCTTGAAGTCTCTTTGATATATCATAAGCATGGAAGTAGCACAGTCCTCTTAGGGCATTTTCTTTTCCTGGCGTAAATGTGTGATGAACCTATTAACCAAGACCAACCTCCCCATTGTAAACCGGTTGTTGTCCCAATGGACCCAAATGAGAAATTATTGGATGCTCCAAATGTCGTTCCAATGAACAAAACCTATTACCAACGCCCCATAGTTAAACTTATCTACCTCGCCAATACTCGACAGGACATTTGTCACGCCTTGGGTATCATCAGTCAGTTCACGCATGACCCCTATGAACACCATGTCATCGTAGTTCATTGGATCCTCTATTAATTAAAAGAAACACTCGGATCAAATTTGTTATTTACTTGTCACAATTCGCGCTGTTGTGGTTTATACGAACGTTGATTGGGTCGGGTTTGTCCGTGATAGACAATCTGCCTCAGGTTATTGCTTCTTCGTATGGGGGAAACTTCTCACTTAGAAAAACAAAAAACAGTATGTGATTGCCCGTGATAGTGTTGAAGCAGAGTTTTTCTCTAGAGCTTTGGGGGGTGTGTAAAGCACTATGATTGTGCATTATACTCACTGAGTTACGTATGTCAGTTATGACCACTCTGCAGTTGTTTTGTGACAATAAAGTTGTCATTAGCATTTCTCAAGAAGAAATATGATTCTAGGGAGATCTGTGTTTTGTTTGTTCCATCTATTGCACAAATGGCTAATATTCTTACAAAGAATTTTTCTTCGCCCGTTCTTTGACGACTTCAAATCCAAATTGGACATGATTGACACCTATACTTCAACTTGAACGGGAGCTTTAGAAGTTATAAGTGTTTATTTCTTTCCTTTCTATATATTTCCTAGTTTATGTAATTCTTTGTTTATGTGTTTCCTATGTTATTTATTTTCTTATTTATGTATTTCCTTGTTTATGACTTTCATTTTTTCTCAAGGTAATTATTAGAAATTATTTTAATCCTAGAGATTTAGGTGTCATGCATTTCTTATTTTATAACTCTTGTATCTTGTATTTATACCGCGTTTGATATCAACAAAAATATTATGTTGAATTCCAACAATCACCCCTCCCAATAATGAGAGAGCACTTTCGATTAAAGCTAATCATTTAGTATTGAATAATCAGCGCTTATTAGCAGTACAATTAGAGTTTTAGATATAAAATTTATAGCTTTGAACTTAAAACAATAGTTACGAGAAAGATGACGAACCCGATCAAGATCTAATGGTTTCGTTATACCGGATCATCGTGATCCCTGATCAACTTTGTCAAAGAAGATGGTCGAGCCAACCAAACTAAAAGACCATTGTTAGAAACAATAGGTTAGGTCGTTCAAGGGACCCTTATAGATCGAGGTGAAAATATGTTTAAGGGGACATATTTAAATAGACCTTAACTAACAGAAAGTATTGTGTCAATCAAATGCAGTTTTATGGTTCACAGCTCATAAGATAAAAAACAATTGGAAAACATATGGGTTGCGATTGTAACCGTAATATAATAGTGTCATTAGACGACAATCACCCGGTCAAACTGTTGCGGTAGTCACTACTACTTTTTATGGAGTAAATAGTCCAGATCCCACGACATAAGACTTGAGCCACATCCTTACTAGCGTAAAATTAATTTGTGTGAATATAATAGTACACTCAATGTGACACCCACTCTTTAAGAGCTGAAGCCAATCAAAAATTTGTCACCCCTGACAAACAATAGTGGAGGGTGAATAAGATTTGTTTGAAGTCTTTTAAGTGATTAATTTTAGCTTGAGTGTTTTGAGTTGTTAAATTTTTACCAAAACATTGAGGTAAATTTATTTGAAATTTGATATTTGAATATAGCAAGTTAGTTGTCAACTCTATCTTTATGAGAATATGGATCAAAAAAATGATTTGAACATGCAATTTTTTATATCTGTGATTTGGACATTTTTAAAATTTACTATACTCATCAATTTCAATCCTCAAGAGGATCAAACAAGTCCAGTGAAAACTTGGAATATAAATAAACTGGTCCAACTATATAATTTAATTGTTTGGAGTTTCATCTCACAATAAATAATTTAATAAAATTAAAAAAATGTATACTCTTTAAAAAGAAAACATACGTTTTTCAAAACGAGAGCAATTTGAGGGAACTTCATTTTAACCCAAGCAGCATTCTCAAACCGTTCAATTTTAAATACTTATTTCATTTCAGTGGAGTACATGCGGACATATAATTTTGACTTTATGAACATATTTCAAGTGCGAAACTCATAATCATTCAACTCTATCTTAATCAAATAAATACTTGTCGTTCACATGCTTGCACATAATATTAACATATCAAGGATGCAATTATATGACATTTTATGCACTTTTACAGTCTAACATGACATTTTATGAAATCCTTGAATATTGCATCTTGTATTAATCAAATATAAAAGATTACACAACTATGCGTGTGTGCATCTATCATGCACAAAAATGACATCTATCATCTAAAAGAATCGATAAAAGCTCCCTATCGGCATACACATGCATCAAAAGAAAAGAGCTATAAAGTGCAAGCTTGGCACAAAAATGAGCCGCCCTATTACATTCGCAATAAGTGTGAAAAAATAAAACTTGTTTGAAGTTCAAAAGAAAAACAAAATCAGGAGCAGCAAGCAGTTGTTGGCGCCAACATTTCTCCTCATTGTGGATTTCAAAAAGTGCATGATGTTGGGGTTATCACCTTCGAGAATGATGTATTTACATTCAAGCATCCATAGTCTAAATATGTCTTTGAGGGATTTAATGGCTTGGAGTTCCACTTGGGCATTGCCCCAAAGTTGAAAGTGGTCGTCGCTGGCAGCAATGTCAAGCCCATGCTAATCACGTATGATGCATCCGAAATCAGCCGCTTCAAAGGTAAGAAGAGT
The DNA here is from genome assembly GCA_003013225.1 of Phalaenopsis aphrodite. Taxonomy (NCBI): domain Eukaryota; kingdom Viridiplantae; phylum Streptophyta; class Magnoliopsida; order Asparagales; family Orchidaceae; genus Phalaenopsis; species Phalaenopsis aphrodite. The sequence continues at coordinate 1,856,992 of NEWO01000028.1, forward strand.
GTCATCAACGTTCACTTTAAGCCATTTGGGAAGGTAAGGATGCTAGAATCCAGGGATTGCAATTGCACATTTTTCTAAAATGCTCGCACAAATTGTAATGCAATGCATATATTCACTTTATGCTCTTAAAATACCACCTTCTGTTTGCTTTCATGCGTGCTGCAACATTTAATGTATCTAGGGATTGTAATTGCACATTTTTCTAAAATGCTCCATTTAACTTAATGCAACGCATATATTCATTTTAAGCTTTTAAAACAACGTCTTTTGTTTGTTCACATGTAGGTTGTGAATCTGGTGGCCAGTTAGGCATATCAAGTTCTTTTGTTGAATATTTAAATGACATTTATGTGTTTAATTAGACTTAATTTATGTATTTAAAAAGATCAGATAAAGATGCATTTGCACTAGTACAGTTTTTTATTTGATCATTTTCAAATATGATCGAATTTGAAGTCAAAAAGAAGTCCAATCACATTAATTGGTGGGTTACCAGTAATTCAAAACATTAATGTCTTACGTGCATATAATTTTATGCTTTTAAAAGCATTTGAACCATAATTTAAATGATTATTTTTTAATTTTGCAATTTATATGTTATTTTATTTTCATAATCTTATGTTATTTCAAAGTCCAAATAGCCCAATTTTTTAATTATTTTGCCAGTCTAAATTTATGGCAAATTTTAGCAACCTCACGATATCTACCCCTACTTAAAGAGCACTGAGGAGAATGTCAATCTGTCTAACAAGTTAAGAGAATCATTGGTCAGCGTCGCAAGACACTGACACCAGGAAGCAAAATAGCCTTCTTAATCCTAAGAACTTAAAAGACGTTGTAGGCCTTTAAAGTACCTTCACAAATTTCCAAAACAAATATTTTATTTTCTCTGAACGGTGCTTAATTCTTTGAGTAAGTACTCGCCCTAGAATGGATATTTAAATTCCTTAATTTTAATAAAAAAAAAATTCATATGAGTACACAATTTCCATAAAAGGTACCTACTTCCCTCGACGGGTACTCGAGCTTCCACGAATGGATATTTTAGGAAAAATTCCCCCACCACATTTTGTTATCCCTTTGTGTGTGAAATGGACGAAGTCGACGGCGATGATGATAATAAAGCACCAACGAAAAAATGATGAAATGAATATACAGCATAGATTCTCTGATTTTTTAAAAACAATATAAATTATATGTATAATGTATATTATATATTCAAAAGGACAGCAAGGAATTGTTTCTTGTCTTGGATAGGAAGGACAAGAAGGCTGGCATGTTGGCTCGAGTTGGGTTCAAATAGGATGGCAAGGAAGAACGGAGCGGGGCATTCAATGTAGGGAGAGATGCAGACGACTGGAAGATCAAAATCGTGCGGCTAGAGCAGACGAATCTTGTAGCACAATGAAAGGAAGTTGAACGGAGAAGGTAGTGTGTGACTAGCTCGATTGTCAAACAAGGTTTCAATGCAAGGAATTTGCAGTTTAGGATGGTAGTGGCTCGGTTAAGAGGTACCATAAAACTTTTCTTGTGTGTGGAGGAGACGAGGACAGGAGAGTTTTCAGTCTGCTTCGAATGGAGGTTTCGTCTGTGAGCAATAAGGCTTCCCCTATGGGTTGTGTGAAAGACGCAGCAGGGAAGTCGGATAAAGCAAGGAGGAATTCGGGAGTTTCAATTAGGTCTTGTATGTTTCGACCCAGTCATTACAGTCACTGCTTGCAATGGTCGTAACAGTGTCACGAGAAGGCTGGCGAGAAAGGGAAGGGAGGCTGTCTAGGGACATTAAGAGTTTCGTAGGCCATCACACGCCGCAATCCCATCATTGCTTTTGTCACTAGCCCTAAATGCAATTGTATTGTAAAGACTGCAGTCACGAAATGAGAAGTGAGGTAGGCAATTTTGAACAGTGAGGAAGATGGCTTTTGGCCTGGGTTTCCTGCGACTCGAATAGGAAGGAGGGGAATGGGGCTTTGGTCTACAGCTAGAGCAAAAGAATGAGCGCAAGAAGGAAAGAACAATGCGGGATGGAGTGGGCTTCTGCAGTCTGCAGCAATTGAGAGGAAGAAGTGGAAAGGGGCTTCGTGCGGGTCTCGAACTGGAGCAAGAAGGGGTAGTAGTTTAGGTGAAGGCTGAGGTTTCTATCTATGATTCGTTCGAGCAGAGAAGTGGGAGAATGAGAGGTAACTAACAGGGGACTAATGCTAGATAGAACATGGGCAAGCACAGTTAAACAGTAGAGAATCAAGATTAGGTAAAAATCGGGAGTAGTAGTAGGTATTTTAACTTCTTCTTTTTTTTCCTTTTTGTTTTATTCAATTTCAACTGTCAACAGAAATGTCTAAAATGGAAGGAAGAAATGGAAAAGCTTTTCATTAGCACTACAGCAATGGCGAGAGCATGAGAATAGCATGCAAAACTATAAGCAGCACGGTTGCAATTACAATACTAATATTTAAACTAAAGAAAAAAAAGATTCAAGACTATAAAAAACCATAAAACTTACAAACTTTTCAAAAGGTGCGGATAAAAGCAGATCCTTAAGGACTGATAATATCTTTATTTCCAACTTATCATGAATCAGCTGCAGAGCCTCCCCTTTAATTGCATCATTTGAATGGGAAGTGCTTCCCACGTTAACTAAAAAAACAGTTGGATTAGGAAAATAAAACACGAATTAAAAGTGATTTAGCCTAGCTAGTTCCATGAGTCAAGTAGGAAAGCAATATCAAGCAGAAAAAGAAACTAGTTAAGTAAAAGTACAGGAGAAAGCGAAGGATGAAGAGCTTATGTTACAGGCACGGCAATAATAACTATGGTAAAAATTTTGCAAAATGATAAAAAGGAGGATTACAACAAACGTTAAAATAAAACATGTAAACCATTAAAAACCACTGAAGCTGAGGCAACAAAAAATACACTTGGCAAGAATTTTCAACAGGAGAATTTAGCAATAAGGTTCAAGTTCTCATTTTTCAGCCCATCAATTCTAAAGAAAATTATAACACGGCAAGTTGATATAGGTCGCAAGCTCTACTATGCACATCAGATAAAACAATCTTCTTTCCTCGCCTCCTCCAACCTTCCTATAATGTTTCACTTGTTGCAGTTGAGCGGGTATCTAAAGTTGCTCCACATGTGGAGTTTATCAGGTAAAATTTATAAGGAGCATTTACATACATAGCACACAAATCTTATTTATTTACATATCTCACAAGAAAGCTTTTATATTTACACATGCAGCGCTTAAAAAATTAAAAAAGCATTAAAAACAGCACTATCATCACTTTTTAAAAGTGAGGTACACATTTTCATGCATAGATTTAAACCACCAAAATGATATCTAAGTACATATCAAAGTTTAGGTGTGAGATATGTAAATATATAACAATTGTGTGTACGTACGTAAATTTCCAATTTATAAATGGGTCTAAGCCAAGGTTATATCATATCAAGCTGAAGCCAAGCCAAATAAATCAGAATAGAAGGAAAATTAATTGTGATTTGCATATAATTACCCATGATTAATGATTAATAAATATTATTACAATTTTAATATGATCAGCAATTATATTTAAATGTAGGATAAGCAATTGCATTATAATAATATAGAAAAGTACAAATCTGCATTAAGAAGTAATTTATTTCCTTCACCCTAAATATATTCCACTAATGGTGTTTCCTTTTATTAATATTTCTTTTGTTACTCCCTATATGGAGTAAAACCTATTTTGTTTCCTAAGATTATTATATATAAGTAATAAAGTTTAAATCCTAAGATGAGCCATCAATATAAATTTTTTCCATATTTTCGGATGATATCCGAGCCCTGCCACTAATCCTCGCTGCCTAAGAAAGTCACAGTCATTTGTTATGTTGGAACAGAACACCTCCTCCACACGTAGCTACAGTGTCAAACATCCTCCACACGTAGCTACACTGTCGAACATCCTCCGCTCTCCTCCACTCGGCTCGACTCGCTACAAGAAAGGAATAACTCTTTCATCGTCTGTCACATCCATTCGAATAGATCGACTCATGTGCAGCTCACAGCAAAATTCACAACTCTTCCCTTGCTCACTCGATCGACTGCCCTGACGTCTGTCTGATTCAACCATATCGCTGAAATTGAATAGTTCAAGCGAAGATTGCAAACGAACGCTCCAATTTGATTTCCGCAGTTCATTTCTTTTTCTTACGCTTGCTAAAGTCACAAATGATTCTGTAAATGTGAGTGAACTATCTGCCAGCTTGAAGAAGGCTCGTCCACTTCTCCCCGACTGTCGAACACATGAAAATAGAGAACTGTGCACCTCCCTATAGTTCTTGTTCGATCATTCAATTAAGAAGTCAAACTAAGGGAACTCTTGATTTCGTTCAAGCAGCAGATATTCTCGATTCAGGTTTCACAATTTAATCACGGACACAACATGGCCTCATAATCTTCTTCCTCAGAAGTAGCCTCTAAATTTGAGTCTAAATCTTCAATCCCAATCGGACCTGATAACTCTTCACACCAAGTCACGAACCATAAACCGCAAGGTCATAAATCATTTCAATGGTCACAGTCCGTCCTCATGTACATTTGTGGTAAAGGATAAGATGTACATCTCATTGGCGAAATCACCACTTCGTAAGTGATGAATTCAAAATATCGAGCCTAGAAAACTGACGAACACATGATCATGTCATGGGTAATAAATTTCATGAACCTAAAGGGTGGAGAAAGCCTCAGGCTCTATAGAATAACCAAAAAGATATGGTAGGTTGCACGTAAAAACTACTCTAGCAAAAAAAACTCCTTTGTGTTATTTAAGATTGAGACCAATTTATTTGATCTACGACAAGGAATTTGAGCATTATTGAATATTTCAACACTCTAACACGTTGGCTGCAACTGGACATGTACGTGATTCATTCCTGAAAATGCACTAATGACTTTGCCTTGTATAGGAGAATTAACGAAAAAAAAAACATTAAATTCATTGTTGGCCTCAATAGAAGAAAAGATGAAGTCAAGGGAAGAATCATGGGAATTAAACTCATCCCAACTAGTCAGGAGACCTTTCCAAAAGTTCAAAAAGAGGAGAGTAAAAAGAAGTTGCTGATAAGCAACAAACCCACCCCACAATCTATTGAAGCATTAGTCTCGTACAATCAAAATTTCTCTCATCACAACAAGCTTAAGAAAGAACGGATGTGGTGTTGCCATTATAAGAAACCTGATCATCTCAAAGAAAAATGTTGAAAATTACACAGCAAACCTGCATATCGGAAACCATCTAATGTAAAATATGGTAGAGAGAACCGTGAAAATGTCATTGTCACCATCAACAGTAATTCAGAATTTAGCTCATTCACAAATTAAGAAACTACAGAAAATGCTTAGTGAAATTTCTAGTTCTAGACAAGCATCAAAATCCTATGTCGAGCAACCTATTAGTGTTAGCACATCAAGATATCGTATTCAATGCTTCTAGCGTACAAAGCAAAAAATAAAAAACATTAGATAGTTGGCTCCAGAGCCTCAAATCATATGAAGAGAGACATTAAGGTCTTAAAAAATTACAATGCATGTACCAGTCACTCTGCAATTTGAATATTCAATGATTCATTCTCACCAATAGCAGAAATAGGATCACTCGAATTGACAAAGGATCATCAACTCACTTAACTTTTTTATGTTCCAAAATTAAATTGCAATATACTGTCAATTAGCAAACTCCTGTGATTTTAAATGTGTTAAATTTTATTCCAATTATTGTGATTTTCAGGTTGTGATTTCGGCGAAGGCGATTAGTAGTGCTAAGATGAATGGAACTTTAAACTTGTTAAAAGAAAATAACTTCATTGGTAGGCAACGTTATCTGTCAAATCATATTTCTAAGTGCAGTTCAAATTCAGAAAATTTAGTTTCAGTTAAAAGTTAAGTCATGTTGAGTCATTATCACATTGGTCATCTAAATTTTATGTACATGAAAAGATGTTTCCACACTTATTTCTATCTAAAAATTTTAATTTTTACTATTGAGAAACATGCTAACATACCAAACATGTATGATATAAATTGCAATACTTTCACATCCTTTTTCTATAATTCGCATTAATATTTGGAGAGCCTAACAATATGACGAAGCGCAAAAGTTTGCATCGTTCATGGATGATCACACAAGAATCATATGAACATTCTTCATGGAAGAACAATTTTAAACAGTCGTCATATTTCAATACTTACATTCCAAGTTCCTCACACAATTCTAAAGCAAAATTCAAATTCTTAAAACTGATACTACTAAGAAATATTTTTATTACATCCCGAGTCCTTCCCAAGCATGGTATTATCCATATAAGTTTTTGTGTGGATACTCAACAAAATGGGGTCGCTCGAATGAAAAATAGACATTTACTTGGGGCCCATGCATGATGTTGTTTAATCATGTGCATAAATATTTTCTGAGGAAACTATTCTCACGGCCACATACCTTATGAGTAGAATGTCAAGTAGAGTTCTAAAATTTCAAAGTTTTGTAATATTCTCATAGAATCCTACCACGCATCCATTCTTTCTTCTGACATACCATCAAAGATTTTTGGTTGTTATGCCTTTGTTCACACCCATCAACAACCCTGCACCAAATTTAAACCCGAGTCTCTTAGATGCATCATCTTTGGTTACTCTAATCAAAAATGGTACAAATGTTACTCTCCAACCAATAGAAAAATATAGAACTTTATGAATGTCACTTTCTTTAAAAACAATTTTACTTTACAAATCTGAAATTTAAAGGGAGAATTCAAGGGAATATCTGATTTGGAATTTTTTCCAAGATACTTAGTCATTTTTCCTTTAATTGACCTGCATTTTTGCCCTCAACCAACTCCACTTGAAGAACCAAATTTTGTCACAGAAATAGTCCCACTTGTCTCTACTCCACCTCAATATGACACCAATGATCAAGAATTTCATGTATACACCAAAAGAAGGACCACTGAGCACGTAGAGGGCACCATGCATGCTCTGGACTGTTGAGAGTCAGAACTAAATCCTCCTAGTAATGATAATGGTATAAATTTCTCAACTAATGACTCTCCTGTACCAATGATTGATGACTTTAACAAACCAATTGCACACAAAAAAAGTATCTAAGGGTCATCCAATTGAAAAAAAAGTAGATTATGTTAAGTTGATACCATCTTATAGGGACTTTGTGATAAATCTTGATAATATACAGGTTCTCAACTCTATCAAAGAGACTCTAAGAGTTTCAACATGCAAGAAGGCAGTTGAGTAAGAAATTTGGGCTCAAGAGAAGAATAACACTTCAACACATACAAAGTTACCTCATGGAAAGATCCCTGCATGCTACAAATGGATAATCATAATCAAATACAAAAGAGATGGAGGCTTAGAGAGATTCCAAGTTAGACCAAGGCTACTAGGAAACCTTTGCACATATTCTCAAACATAATACAGTTCTGCTTCTGCTCTCTCATACAGTATATCAAGAGTAGCCATTATGCCAACTTAATGTCAAAATTGACTTCTAGAATGGTGACCATAATAAAGAAATCAACATAACTATACCTCTGGCTTGGAAAATAAGTTGAACAACAGGTTGGTTTGTAGATTGTAGATGTCCTTATACGACTTGAAACAATCACCTTGTATTTGGTTTCACAAGTTTACTGATAAGGACTACAGATAGATACCATCAGTGTCAAGTTGATCATACATTATTTGTTAAATCCAATCGTAAGGCAAAATTGCTACTCCCATAGATATGTAGAAGATATTATCTTGACAGGTAATCATTCAGAGGAAATTATCAGACTTAAAAGAACTCTTTGCAATAAAATTTGAGACTATTTTATGAGTATCAAGGTTTCTCACTCTAACGGGGGAATTGTGATATTCCAAGTTAGTACATCTTACATATGTCGAGTGAAACTGATATGTTTGGGTGTAAAAAGGTTGACATACCGATGGATTCCAACAAAGAGTAAACATAAGTGAAGAAAATAGTTTAATTGACAAAGAAATATATAAAAGAATTGTGGACAAACTACTTTACCTATCACACACAAAACCTAATATTGCATGCTCAAGCAAATGAATAATCCAAATGAAGATCATCAGAAAATAGTAAACAAAATTCTGAGATACTTGAAAATGACCCCTGGATATAGTTTGCTCTCCAAGGGAATTGAAAACAGTGAGATTGAGGTTTCCACGAATGCTAAATGGGCAGGAAAGAAGACTGATAGAAAATTAACTACTGGATATTGTTCATACGTCTAGGCAAACTTATCACGTGAACAAGCAAAAGTAAGTTATAGTCTCTCAGAGTAGTGCAGAATCTGAATATCATGCTCGTGCACTAAAAAAATGTGAGGGAATCTGGATTCAAAAACTATTGAGGAAACTTAAGGTTGAAACTAAAGGCACGATTAAGATGTTCGGTGATAGCCAAGCAGCTATTAGTATAGCCAAAAGTCCTGTGTATCAAGACAACTGTTTTAAAGGTGCGGGCGTTGGGCAGAGCGATGTACTATTATGGGGCGAGGCGCAAGCCCCAAGGTGTTGGGCGTAAGCCCCACAGTATAAAAAAGTATGGATTATAAATATTAAGGAAAACAAACAAACTATTTATTCAAATCTTTAACGTGAAAGAAAAAAAAAATTTGCGGTTCACTGCAGTAACTACAGTGAAATTATTGTAGCTACAGAAACCTCATTATAGCTACAGTGAAATGAGAAATTAAAAATTCATAAATTAAAGTCTCATAAAAGCATAAAAAATCACAAAACAATTCATTGTATCTACTACCTCACGGGAGAAGATGATGCGGACGAAGACGATGAGTGCAGGAAAACACGATATGAGAGCCTGCGTGAGAAGACGACGCATATGACAAGTGCAGGAGAACAAGATGCGAGAGTTTGGTTGAGCAGACAAAGACAATGCGAGCGCGAGAGAACACAACGCAGACATAAACAAAGACGACAACAGTAGGAGAACACAATGTGAGAGTCTGCGTGAGAAGACGAAAACAATGCAAGTGCGAGAGAAGCTTGACGCAGACGGGCCTGATCCAAGCCTGCGTGTAGGACGAAGACGATGAGCATGCAGGGGGTGACTACATGCGGGAGTGCTCAAATCGAAGGCGGGGCGTACACTTGTGAGGCGCATATTGCACTCCAGTTCTTCCTGGGAGTAAGCCCCATGCGATTGACGCCCCCTCGAGGGCTTGGGGAGAAAGGCTATATGCCTCGCCCCGGAGCCCTAAAGACGCTTTTTAAAATAGAGATCATGACTGAAAAAAACACGAGATTGACTAACACTTCATCTTAACTGTGTTCCCACACGACTTCAAATTGTTAATATTCTCACAAAAGCACTACTAAGGGTCAATCATGATGAATTGAAGTCTAAGCTTGGCTTGCAAAATATATATGACCTAGCTTGAGAGAGAGTTCAGAAAGGTGCAAATGCGCATTAAGAAGGAGTTTATTTCCCTCTACCTAAATATATTCCACAAATAGTGTTTCCTTTATTTATATTTCCTAATTTTATGTTCTTCCCTGTTTGGAGGGATTCTTATTTTGTTTCTTAAAAATACTATTGTGGTAAATCAGAAAGGAGAGAAAATAATTTTGTATTTCCTTCTAATTTTGAATTGATAATACATTGTATGATATAGGAGATTACAATAAGAAAAAATAGGAAACTGACTCATTCCTAAATCTGGAAACTATTTAACTAATTCACTCAATTTGAGGGATTATAAATTAATTCTAATTCCCTTAATTTAAGGGATTACAAATTAATTCTCCCAACCTTATTTTCATCTCAGACACACCTCGACACTCCCCCTTAAGTTGAGGAATAGATGTCTTTCATTCCCAGCTTGGATACAAGATCATGGAAACTCGAACTGTTCAGCCCCTTTGTTAGAACATCGGCTAATTGTCTCTCTGATGGAACATAGGACACACACTAACCCTTCCTCCAATTTTTCTTTGATGAAATATCTATCAATTTCAATATGTTTTGTCCTATCATGTTGTATAGGATTATGAGCTACATTAATAGCTGACTTGTTGCCGCAGTAGAGCTTCATAGGACCCTCCCATTGGACTCTCAAATCATCCAAAATGATTCTCAGCCAAAGTAATTCACATAATCCTTGAGCAATAGCCCTGAACTATGATTCCGCAGATGACCTTGCGACTACATTTTGCTTCTTGCTCCTCCATGTCACTAGGTTACCTCCAAGAAAAGTACAATATCTTGTAGTTGATCTTCTATCCACTAGGGAGCCAGCATAGTCAGCGTCGGTGTAGGCTTTCAGAGTAAGAGTGTCATTCCTTTTGAATAAGATTTCTTTCCCTGGATTGTCTTTCAAGTAATGTAATATCCTGTAGGACGCCTGAAGATGAGGTTCTTTTGGATCATGCATGAATTGACTGATCATACTTACAGAATATGTTATGTCTTGTCGAATGTGAGCAAGGTATATGAGTTTGTCAACCAATCTCTGGTACATTTTTTTATCCACAGCTGGTTCTTCTTTAGCTTTTCTCAACTTATAATTTGGATCTATTGGAGTAGAGATAGGATTACACCCACTCTTCCCTGTTTCTGCCAATAAATCAATCACGTACTTCTGCTGAGATATGAAGATCCCCTGTGTGGAATATGTCACCTCAATAACAAGGAAGTACTTCAATTTTCCCAGTTCCTTTGTTTCAAATTCTTTTACTAGCGTCAGCTTTAATTCATGTTTCCCTTTCTCATCATCTTCAGTCACTATGATGTCGTCCACATAGACTAAAAGAGCAGTCACTCCCCCTACAGCTGAATGTTTAATGAAAAGAGTGTGGTCACTTTGGCTTTGTTTATACCCAGATTCCTTCATGACTTTTGCAAATCTGTCAAACCATGCTCTAGAAGATTGTTTTAACTCATAAATGGCCTTTTTCAGCTTGTACACCTTGTTGCCTGTGTCCCCTTCAAATCCCGGAGGGATGTTCATGTAGATTTCTTCATTTAGGTCACCATGGAGGAATGCATTCTTAACATCATACTGTAGCAATTGTCAATTGAAGTGAGCAGTCAATGATAACAGGATTCTCACAGTGTTCATTTTTGCAACTGGAGCAAAGGTTTCCTGATAAACCACCCCATAAGTCTGAGTGTATCATTTGGCTACTAACCTTGCTTTATATCTTTCAAGGGATCCATCAGCCTTGTACTTCAATGTAAAAATCCACTTGCAATCAACAATGTTTTTTTTTTTCCTTCAGTTTATCAACGATCTCCCATGTTTTATTCTTCTCTAATGCAATCATTTTCTCTTTCATAGCATCCCACCATTCCCTTTTTGACAATGCCTCAGACACATTGTTAGGGATGGCAATGGTATTCAAACTCACAATGAATCTTTTGTGGGCTGGTGATAAGCGCTTAAGAGATACATAGTAAGATAATGGATAGAGTGGATTGGATTCTTGGACTTGTGTCAGTTCAGGAACGGTCTTTCTTGTTGAATACACCCGAGGAAATCTTGGGAAATCGTGAGTGACACATGTATCCCTTTTGAGTGGAGTGACCGAGGAAAACACATTTGATGGCTCTGGGGTCTAGTTTCCCTTTATGTTGTTTGTGGACATGAACAAAGGCAGTACACCCAAATACCCTGGGTGTGAGGCCATTTGAGGTTCTGAAGTGAGGGTAGAAGCTATTAAGGACCTCTATGGGGCTTTTGTTTTCTAACGCATAGGAGGGAAGTCTATTGATCATATATGTGGCAGTAAGAACGGCTTCTCCCCAATAGGACTTAGGAACATTCCGTTGAAATAGTATGGCTCAGGTGGTGTTAAGTAAATGTCCATTCTTTCTTTCAGCTAACCCCAATTTTGTTGGGGTGTGTCCACACATGATGAGTCATGGATAATCCCCTGTGATGTAAAGTAAGATGATAGAATTTAATTGAAGAGCATTGTCTGTCCTAAAGCTTTTTATTTTGACCCCAAATTGATTTTGAACCATTGAATTGAAAATAGGTATAACAGTGCTAAAATCAGATTTTTGTTTAAGAAGAAAGAGTCATGTAACCCGAGTGCAATCATCAATTAAGGATACAAACCAACGAGCCCCAGAAACATTAGATATAGTGGAAGGACCCCATATGTCACTATGAATCAGATGAAAAGGATGAGAACTTCTTTTAATGCTAATAGAAAAAGATAAGCAGGTATGTTTTGTCAATACACAAGTATCACAATGAAACTCAGAAATATCTAATCCTTGGAATAAATGAGGAAACATTATATTTAAAACCCTAAAAGAGGGATGACCAAGACGTAAGTGATATAGCCAAATAACATCTTTGTTCGAGGAACTAAGGAAAGATGAAGACAAATTGCTCCAAATTTTCTGGGATGGTTCAAGGTGGTAAAGACCGCTCCTTTCCTTAGCAAGTCCAATCCTCCGCCCCGAGTCCTGATCCTGAAAAATACAATAAGAAGGGAAAAAAATAGACTTGGAGATCATGAGTCAATTTTTGAATGGACACAATGCTTGTTGACAGTTTGGGTATATGGAGAACGTTTTTAAGGATAAAGTTGGGTGTGATATGTATATCTCCAATCCCTGCAACGGTAGCTAAAGAGTCATTAACCATGACAATGTTTCTATTACTTGGGCATGGGGTATAGGCGTGGAAGAGTTGAGATGTGGGGGTCATATGGTCAGTAGCTCCGGAGTCTATGATCCAAGAGTTGGAATAGAATTTGTCTAAAACATTCATGCAAACAGTTTTACCTGACAGAGCTATCGAACATGCTCCAGAAGGCTTCACAAGAGATCCCAACAAGCTTCTCAACTTTTCAATTTCTTCACTGTTGAACCCCTCTATTGTTGAATTTTCCTCAATATTGGGTTGCTCTGTCATATGTGCTTGAGCCTTTTTTGCCCCCACAGTTGACATTCTCGGCTTGGAGGTTTATCATTCAGCTTCCGACACTTTTCCCTTGTATGCCTTGATTTCTTGCAATAAGTACACCAAAGATTGTCTTTGTTCTCCTTCTCTTGGTTATCTCTACCCGAGTGTTTAGGCATATCATTCTTCGACTTCTCCTAATTTGTTTTTGCTGCTAAGGCTGACCCATCCATAGTATGTGGTTTTAGCATGACACTCCTTCGACTTTCTTTGCTCGGATTAATGAGATTGTCTCTTCTAGAAAAGGTGTATCCTCCTTGCCGAGGATTTGGATCATAACATGATCAAATTCATAATTCAATCCTGCCAAAAAATCGTATATCTGATCCTTCTCAATGAACTTCTTCAAAAAGGCAGCATCATCACGGCATTTCATCTCAATTACTCGATAGTGACCCAGTTGCTGCCAAAGATTTTGCGACGGAGTTGCATACTCTGTGACAGATTTTTCTCCTTGTTTGGTGGCTCCGGTTTTTTCCTTGATTTCATACACAAGGGCAGCATCACGGACCTTCGAGTCTGTTTGGTTGATATAGTCCCAGATTTCCTTTGCAGTATTCAAGAACATGCAAGTGTCACTAATCGTTGGGTCCATGGAATCCCATAGCCAGGACATAATCATGGAATCCTCCTCATCCCATGCGGTAGAGGCTGGATCCTTTTTTTTCTGGTCTGGTTCCAAGTAAGTGATTAAGTCTCTGTTTGCCCTTTAGGTATGTGCGGACAATTTGAAACCATTTGAGATAGTTCTTCCCATTGAACCTTTTAGATGCCCGAATATTCTACAATTCTTCAATTTTCTGAACAGCATTGGATTCTTCGGAAGGGTTGGAAAATCTGGAGACAGTGGTTTCGAACATTGACATAGTGGGGAAGAGAAATTCGCAGTAATCTGGTTGGCATATACAGAAAAGGAAGCCCGTAGAAGAGAAACACAGCAATGAAGGCTGCTTGAAGAAGAATACGAAACCTCAGAAAATTCCAGGATACAGAGGCTGAAGAATAGCCGGTTGCACAAAAAAAACCAGCTGGGTAGGGAGGCCCCACGACATAGAAACAGGAATTCAATTGAAATTCTTGTGCATAGAGACGAGAATCTGATTAAAATTCCTATAGGGAGGCGCCAGCGGCAGGAAATCGGCGGCAAAAGAATCAGCGGGAGCAGCAAGGGGATACAGGTAACAGCGGCATGAATCAGCGGCTGCAGGGTGGAATCCTCTAGGGTTTGGAACCTGTATCTGATACCATGTGGTAAATCATAAAGGGGAGAAAATAATTTTGTATTTCCTTCTATTTTTGAATTGATAATACATGGCATTATATAGAAGATTACAATGAGAAAAAATAGGAAACTGACTCATTCCTAAATCTGGAAACTATTTAACTAATTCCCTCAATTTGAGGGATTACAAATTAATTATAATTCCCTCTATTTAAGTGATTACAAATTAATTCTAATTCTTTTAATTTAAGGGATTACAAATTAATTCTCCCAACCTTATTTCCATCTCAGACACACCTCGACAATTATACATATATATTAAAGGGTAATCCATAAAATGAGCAATAAATAAAATATTTTCCTAAATTTCCGCAAATACCATTTCATAAAAAAAAGTATTATGATCTCAATTAAGCAGGAAAGCTAAATAAGGTTGCAAGCGTATCAGCATGGGTGATATGGGATGGCAAGAAACCATGCTTACAGGATCAAGCTACTAAGACTTCTAAAGTTATGTAAAATACACAAATAACTAAAATTTTACATGATCATGCAAAATATCAATTAATGTTCTATTAAACATCAGTACTTTGCTAAGGCAGATAATCATAAATTTACCCACATTAACTACGTTATCCCCTTTTTGCTTAAATTACATTTTTTACAAATACAAGCAAGAGTTTATTTTTCACACAATCAAATATTTGAAAGCAAGGCCACAAGCTACCTTTAGTTTCAAACAAAATCTAAACCTAAATTAACATCAGATGATGCAAACTAAAATGAAATTTTAGTCAAAATATGTTCAATTATATGTATTACCACTTCAAATGTAACAAAGTGACTGGTCTCGCATTTCAAAAAAAAAAAAAACCTTCGTAAGCCATTTTATTTTTCAAAAAAAAAAAAAACACAACCACCTTCTAATTACTGCAACATCACTTATATTAAAATTTGTCCCAAGTCTTCTCTTCAAATTCCAATGATGTCCAACTTTTACAAGATAATTTGAATTTGTACATAAATACCCAAAAACTTGAGATGGTGCAAGAAACCACGGGTTAAACTCCAACATGAAAAATTAATATACTATTAGGAGGAACTAAACTGCATAATTCTATCTCATCATCATCGTTACCCACATTCCCAATTTGGGTATGGTTATATAGATCTTCCACCATTCTTCTCTAGTGTCATGTTTATCTAGTTCTATCAACTAGTATTCTTCACCATTGTCTGGGTATTATTAGCAAGCACTACTACTAAAGCATAAATAGGTACAAGCAATAAAGGAAACAAAACAGATCTGAAGTTCCAAAATAAACAGAGAAACAAAAACAGCATTTTAGTTTCTAGATTGCTTGACTATTTGACAGTTAATAAGATCTTCATTATTAAAAAGAACAAATGAAAAAATAGAATGAGTATCTTACAAGAATTCACAAATATAAGCCTAATGCACTTCAACAAACATTGTCGCTCAAAAAAATACTGACGCAGTACCTTCAAATCAGAAATGAAATCAATGTTAGGCCTATCAAATCTCAAACAAATACACTGCTATCAGTTTTATGATATAAGTTGCCATGCAGGAATACATCGACATAAAACTGTTCTAGGAATCTGAAAATGCAAGGGATGATAATAGGCCGACAAAATGGCAGAAAATTACTCAGAAAAGTAAAATTGATGCAAGATGAAAAGCAAAGACGATACAAAATGTAAAAAGCTCAAGGAAAACTGATGCCAGATAAAAAATTTTAAAAGAAGCAATGGTAAACATTACCCCCAACAAAACAATGTTATCAGATGCAAAGAAGAAAATAAATAAGGAAATGCTTCAAATCACATGGATAGT
Organism: Phalaenopsis aphrodite; assembly: GCA_003013225.1. Taxonomy (NCBI): domain Eukaryota; kingdom Viridiplantae; phylum Streptophyta; class Magnoliopsida; order Asparagales; family Orchidaceae; genus Phalaenopsis; species Phalaenopsis aphrodite. The sequence goes on from NEWO01000028.1 coordinate 1,873,074, forward strand.
CCACTGTCAGAAATTCGAAGGAAAATTCCAAATAGAAGTTAAACATGCGAGAATGGCTGTTAGGGCAGAACTAATAAGCTCTCAAGGTTGATAAGCTCCAAGCCAACTACTTAAGTTCTCCGTACACATAAGTGAAATCCAGAGAAACCCTGTTTTTCACAACCTGAGTCCAGGAGACGTTACACCCCAGAATGTATATAAATTTGTTTTCTATGCATGATAAGAGAAATTTGTACATAGGCAACAAGAATAATAAAAATAAACAAGAAAAAATATTTTTTTCATTAAATCAATAAAAATTACAACGGTAATCTAACAACAGAATAGATCAATATCTAACATGAAATAAAAACAGAGAACTACAAAAAATAAAATTACCCAAACTGAAATAAATTGAAAAATCAACACCTGAAAATTTATTGTTAAATAAATTGCTCCTATGGTGATACTCCACCAAATGACCTAGTATAACTTACTATAAGGAAATACCAACAAGTGATTTTGACGAATCAAATCCATAAAATAACCAGTATTTATTAAAATATAAACAATAAGATATTGAGGCATGCAATATGAACTACAAAAGAGGACAATTTATACATACACACACAAACACACACAAGTTTGAAGAATTGAGTCGAATACTTTAATAGATATGAAATGTTGGCTTAAATACAGCTTGCTCGAATCCTAACCTTATTAAGGTAATAACACCATATCTCCTAAACTTAGGAAAAAAATAACACTCATATCTCCAAGATGACAAAAATCAAAACAAATAAGCTAAAAAAATAAACTCCTATAACAATATGGAAATAACAATAAATAAATAAAATTCTAATATAACATATATCACTCCCCACAAAGTTGAAGCATAGATGAATAATGTTCAACTTGGACTTGGAATCATCAAACAACGGGGGATAAAGATTTTTTGTGATAATATCGGTCGGTGGACCGGCAAATGGGACAAACGGAACATAAATATCCACAGAATCGAGTTTCTTCTTAATAAAGTGATGAGCAATATCCACATGTTTGGTACGATCATGTTAGATCGCAGTATGAGCAATGCTAATGGCAGCTTTATTATCACAAAAAAACATCAGATGAATGGTGGTCGGCATATGTAACAAGCAGCATGATGTGCAACCAAAGGACTTCACACACACACAAAGACTGAGCTAAACTCGGCTTCAATACTACTACAAGCAACAACGAATTATTTTTTACTTTCCAATTGACAAGATTCCCCACACAAATGAAAAATAACCCAAAAAAGATCGTCAAAGATGAACGAACCAGGTCCAATCAGCATCCATATAAACCACAACAAAGCGAGAGGTATGACAATTGAACAAACTTGAGTCCGATGTCCATTTTAGGTAGTGGAGGATCTGATAGATAGCGATAAGATGGTGCTCGTAGAGGTCATGCATAAACTTACTTACGACACTAACGGCGTGACAAATGTTTAGGCGCATATGGCCAAAGATAAATGAGCTTGTCCACGAGGCATTGGAAGCATATTTTGTTCATCAAAATGGCATTAAGAACTTCAAATAATTTCTCATTGGGGTCCATTGGGGCAGCTACCGATTTACAAAGAAGTATATTAGCCTTGCCAATAAATTCATTACAAACTTGCAATGGAAAAGGCAAATGCCCTGAGAGAATCGAGCTACTTCTATGCCTAAGAAATGTCGAAGGTAACCCAAGTCATTAATCTCAAAAGATGCGGCAATGATTTCCTTGAGAATCCCCAAAATTGGCAGATCGTCACCCATGAGCATGATGTCGTCGGCAATACATGAGGATGGCAATACGGTCACCAGACATATGGCAAAAAAACAGCATATAATCAGATTGGGACAGAAAGAAACAATGGCCCAATACAACTTGCGGCACTTGTCAAACAACACCCGTCGGGATTGTTTCAATCCATAAAAAGACATCCACAATCGACACACTTATCCACGAGAACAAGTCAAGTCAAATCCCGAAGGGAGAGATATATAAACCTCGCCGGCGAAAACGTCGTTCAAAAAAGCATTCAGATTCACGACTAGGGATAACAGGACCCAAAATGCATGTAATTTAGCAACCGAAGTAAACATCTCTTCATAGTCAACCTCATAAGTTTATGAATATACATTGGCAACCAACCGTGCCTTTTTGCATTCAGAAGTCATCGGAGTTAAATTTGATGTTGAAAATCCAACTACAACTCATAGCTTTCTTTCCAAGAGAGAGATCAAACACGTCCTAAGTATGGTTACGACGAAGGGCGTTCATCTCGCCCATGATTGCAACCTTTTAGTACGGGTCAGCTCACGCCGCCTCAATAGTGGATGAGAAATAATGATACATCAAAGATGTGGCAAATGCTTTGTAGGACGAAGATAGGCCGAACAAGACATATTTCGCCATGGGATAAAGGGGGTGCAGTGTGCATGATTGTACTTGTTTGTGTAACTCAATAAAGAGATTCAAAGCTTCAACTGGATCAAAAGTGACGCTTGTGAGCATCGTACCAGGGACGTCGGGAGGAGCACACTCCCAGACCTGTAGCGAGGTGCGGGCTCGATAGTAGGAGCATTTGGACTGGTTTCAACAGAGGATTTTGAACAAGTATGGACACGAAGAGGGCGTGGTGGTGTTGGCCCAGTTTGTGGTGAATCTAGCGGGGTCGAAGATGCATCAGGAACAGTGGATGTAGGAATAGGAAAGATGACCACCATAGTTTAGAGTGGAAACAGGAACAATGTCTAAAAATGAAGCTCCCCTCACTTGAGGCGGTGTTAGGAAAGGATACATTTCAAAAATGAAAAGAAAAACGATATCATCGCTAACATAGATTTTATTGGTGGTAACATCAAAACACAACTTCTTAGAGTGGCGAAATAGCAGAGGAAGATACTAATTGAGTGGGAATTAAATTTACTACATGTCGGGACTATGTTTCGAACAAAGGTTTTGCAATAAAAAATATTGGGCTCTAAAGAAAAGAACTATTCATGGCAAAAAAACATGACATCAAGATGGATAATGTGGTCCGAAAGTTGTGGATTTTTGTGAAAACTCTATTGATGAGGTAGGTAGGGATAAGAACATAGTCATTCCAAAAATGCTTAGAAACATTAGTTTGAAACATAATGAAACCAGCAACTTCAAGGTGTCTATTTTTTCGCTCAGCTACATTGTTTTGTTGGGGAAAATTCGTACAAGGTCTATGATAAAGGATGCTCTTACCAACCAAGAATTCTGACAATATAGAGTTAAAGTTCTGTAGGACTTGAAAAGTGCATTTGAATTGAGTTAGAATGAAGGAGTGAAAATTTTTAAATCTGACAACAGCTTCAAATTTACTATTAACATATACACCCAAGACTTTCGAGTGTGACCATCAATGAGAATAAATAACCATTGTTTATTGGTATAGCTCGAAGTTTAAGAGGATCCTCAAAAGTTACAATGAGTAAGTGAAAAAAACAACGAATGGGTGTGCGGATGAGAAGGATATGACACATATTGATGTTTAGTTAATTTACAAATTTCACATTTAAGGAAGATGATTTTTTATCAATAAACATCAAAGAGTCTAATTGTTTTAAATAATGAAACTTGAGATAACCAAAACGATAATATAAAAGCATAATTGGACATGAGTGCTAGCGTCATCAACTACGAGATTGAGTGTTAGCGTCATCAATATTATTTTCTTGGAAAAAATAGTTTGGCCACCCACTTAGCAATTTCAATCATTCTCCCTAACGACAATCTTGAAAGACACAAAGACTAGAGTAAAAAATGAGCTATGCTGTCAAAATCACATATTACCTAGCTGACCAACAAGAAGTTACACTTAAGCAAAGGAACGTGTACCACGGATTCCAAATTCAACATATATGCTCGTAAAATTGACCATTTACCCGTAATGGAATGAAAGGAGCCATCAGCAATTTTAATCGTATCTCGCACAAAGCAAAGAGAATACATCGAGAGAAAAAAAAGAACTCTCGTTAATGAGTCCACGAACCCAAAAAAACAAAATCAGCGAGAGCCATATATACATTGTCTTGATAGACATAAGAGGTCAACGGAGGAAAACTAAAAATAACCAAGCAGCTCAATCAAATGTTTCGCCTAATTCTTAATAGATTTCGACGAGTCAGAAATGGACGGAGTAGGTGTCAGCTGAGCTGTTGTGGATTCAGGGGTCGTTAACGAGACCTTTAGCGGCTTAAGATTTGGCTAAAAATTTATTTGTTGGTTTCTCGTGGAGCTTCCAACACTTGTCATGGGTTATAATAGGGTTTGTGGCAAAAATCACATGTGTGGTGATTAGCTCAAAATAACGTAGCAAAGTATGGAGTACTCTTGGAGACCAAGGATGACAGCTCGCCTAAAGTAGTAAGTTTTCGAGCATGACAAGTTTTCAGCTTTCTTTGCGGCGAATCTCGGTGAATGCTTCCCAGGTTTAAGGAATAGAGTATAGTATATAGCCGCAGACTTCATCAAGATCCTTGTTCAGGCTAGCCAGAAATTGAAACACATGATCCTTGCCCAAAATCTTATGAAAGAGGAAAAGATCTGCGGATAGCAAAGCATGCTATAATACTAAGCATTTTCTTTCTTAATCATTTGATGTTAAGAAATTGAAACACATCTCTTTCTTAATCATTTGATACTAAATTCATCTTGTCTTTTATGCGTGACCATACCAACATCAATGTATGGGATCGCATCAAGACTTCATAGCTAAGCATATTTCAGTGAGAATGGTACTAGAGTGTGAGATTTCCTATGAAGTTACACAATTGGGACAAAGTCGTGATGACAATAAGCCAAAGCGGACAATATCTCAAAAGGTGAAAGTTTGCGTTGTTACAGAGGGTGTTAGAGCACTACACCAGCCCGAAGATAAGAATATCTACATAGTGAAATATTATGGGATAAGAACTGACAATGACGCATACTAAAGCAAAGATTGTGCAAGCAAAATGAAGCTAAATTCTCAAACATCGAGACATGTTTTGGTATAATTATTGGATTTTCAACAAAAACTCTAGAGTTAAGTGTGCACATACAGAAGCACTTCTAGAAAGAGTGATAACCTAAGAAGTTACAACAATGGGGCAAATTGTGAGACTGCTGGGCCAAAGTGAACAATATCACGATAGTTTCTTTTACACTATCAGCGATTCAGGAGGCTCTATGTAACGCCCAAATTCCAGAAATCAGGTAAAGCTCGGCACAATTGAAAAAGTACTCAAAAATTTTTCGCCTCCCGCAATTTGATCGAAATAATTTTATTAAATTTTACGCATTAAATCGATTAATTCAACATAAAACACCATACGTGAATAATGAATGGTTTGAAAAATATAAAACAATAAAGTTATAAGTTTAATTAAATTAATTAAACTTTATTTAAATCTTAAGTATTTCCTTAACCCCTGTTACTGTAGCCAGCCGACATCGCTTAGGCTTTTTATTTCATTCAATCGAACGAATAGGGCAAGAATTTGTGCATTCTTCCCCTCTCCCTATTTTCTTTCTCCCGAACTCCCCCTCTCCCTGTTCCTTTCATGCTCGGAAAAAGTAGGCAAGCCCTGTGAGCCCTGCGACCCCTTGCTAAAGTGAACGGGACAAACAGGCAGCAAACTGAACAGGCACAGGGTGGTTGCAGCTCGAGACTTAGGGCTCCGTGGTGAAATCCAAAGGTATGAATGTCTCTCTCACCATTCAGAGCTTGCATTTCCTTCCTCACACTTTCTTATTGAAGTTTGCCTCATTTTTCATGTTTTTCTAATTTTTCTAGTTTCTGAAAGCCGTCAAAGGCGTTGATTGTGTGTCGGAAGTGTCGTAATCATTTTACAAGCTTCCAAAAGGGATTTTAGCACGAATTAGATATGGGGAAGTAAAGTTGGAGGTAATGTGAAGAAAATTAGTTGGTTTCTGAAAGCAGATTTATGTCGAAAAGCCCCTTTGAGTTATGTTTCGGGGAATGAGTTATGTTTTGGGTTAAATCATGTTATGAACATGAATTCCATGAATTATTATAATGTCTATGTTCCCTGGGTTGTTTATACGAGGAAGTGAGCTCGAGAGGAGTGTGTGGACACTCGTCGTATGACTGCTCCATCTAGTTAGATGAAATAATAGTATTAATTTAAAAAAAATAATCTTCTATAGGTTTGCAAATGGTTTCTTGTTAGTCATTAAAGTATTTAAACTTCATGCATATTGTAGATGATTACCTACTTAAAATGTAAGAATGATAGTAGACATATTTTACTACAAATATAATGCTATGCTATACTATGATGATTCATAAATGTTATGTTATACTTTAATATAATGCAAGTATTCATTTATGATTCATAAATATATATAAAATATCAATGAATGTATGTTACAGGTATTATGTTATACGAAATGCCATGAGTAATGTATAGGCAGACTATTACATGCAGGAATGTATTCCCGACTCCTGATATTTATACGAGGACGAAACTCTAGACATCGTTGGTATTAGACGTGACAGAACGTTAAGAAACTGTAAGTATCAGAGGGGCTGTAAATATTGATATGTTGAGAAAAGTCCAACCTTTATCTACTGTTTATATGATCTTTAGGGCATTATGAAAGAACATGAAAATAGTTAAACTCTATACATTGAACAAGTGACGTTACTAAGATATGATATCTATCAAATGAATGAACATACTTTTGATTATGGTTATGATTTCATGCTTACGACCTACACATTACACTGTAGTTTTGAATTTTGTACCTACTTTCTTATGCAGCATGTATGCTTTATGTAGACATGTACAGTTTTCTAAGAGCATGCATGTTAACTCTTTTTCATGTGTAAAATCTTATATTAGCCCTAATTATTTCTCTAAACTTATTGTTGTTCATTCTTTGTTGTTGCCTTCGAAGTAGAGGCAACAAGCACCGGGGCAAGTAGCCGACCCCTAAAAAGAGGGTTCAGTTGGGGTGTGACTCTCCAACAAAAATATGATTAATGAAACTGTAAAATTGATTGATTGGATTAACCACTTAACAAGTTTAATTGCATTAAGTAATTTTGGACTTGTGAACATGCATGAAGTAACATGGAAAGTTGCAAGCAATAAAAGACAACAAGAAGGCTGCAAAAAAGATGGATGAAAAGGCATCAAGAAAACATCTCGTCGCAAAACGCTATTTAATATAATGCATCCTTGCCAAAAAAAATAATCCAAAGGGAGAGGATTATTTAGCTTGCCTTACCTAACCTTCTTTGCTTTCCATTCCTCCATGAGTATCTAACAATTAGACAACTACCTACATGACACAGAAGGCATAGCAGGATTGTAGACATTCATCGAGAGATCAAATGAACAACAACAACTCTATATCCCACTAATTGGAGTCGGCTACATGAATCTTTTTTCTCCATTGTGTCCTATTGGTTGTCTTATATAACAAAATAACATGAAGCAAAGAAAAATACCAAATCAAAGACTTAAAGATGTTGAATTTTCAAAAAATCATATTGTAAAAACATCAAGAAAGAACACGTGAAACTTAAACCTAAACTTACTTGGAATTGCAAAAAATGGATCCACAAAGCAAAAAAGAAAGAGCGCAGAACTATAGAATATATAACATAGCATATTTTAGTTCATTGAGTTAGATTCAATTTAGTTTGATAGATTGAATTGATAGAGAGAATTTGAGTCCACTTTGACTTAATATGGCATAAATGTTATCAAAATTTGTTCATATTGGCTCAATCAATCTTCATAAAATACAATTGGTTGGCAAGCTAAACAAAAAATCTTCCTCCTCTTGTAGGCAATCACCAATGTCGGATGAAAGTAAGTGAAAATAGCCTAAACCTCAAACACCTCCGACCGCCTAAGGACCAACCAATTGGAATCCAAAAATGGATTTAAAACGAGTTGCACATTTGTAACCTCAATTAGCAATGTGACCTTAAATTGTAATAAATTTTCAAAAAATTTCAAATTTTCCTTCATTTAGTCACCATGCTTTTTATGCTCTAACTTATTGCAAGACAGTCTCAAAATATTCCCTATGACGAGAAATAGTTCATCTCTTTATTTGTAAGCAGTGATACTTATGCATGCTTGATCCAAATAGTGAGGCCACAAACCATCATGAAACTTTTCCATCAATCTATCAAGCAAATTTTTTAATCACCATCACACCTAGGGCCCTGACGTCATTGCAAAATTTCCAAGTTTTCCGATCAACCAACGAAAAGAGGTTAACAAAGATTAAAAATCTGTTTGAAAAAAAAAAGATGAACAAATTTATTGATGTGAAAGGAACCCCATGGATATGAGAGAGGAAAATCATCAAAAAAAAAGAAAGAGAGAGAGAGAAAAAAGAATAAATGAGGGGAATCTTTTAAGTATCATCCAGGCAAAAACTTAAATAACATAAAATACTATAATATTTTAAAAATAAACAAGATTTACTTTTATGTGTGTATTGTGCTGCATTACTCCAATAACAAGTGTTATTTTGTAAAATGCAAGAACAAGATACATGAAACAGAAATTTTATTGTCATAGTTTAAAATGTGTACTCTTTAATACATTTTAGTAAGATATAAAAAAGGAAAGTTATTTTGAACAATTTTGTATGCATGTGTATTATACAACATCCAAATTTACCAAGTGTTTTCTGGGGTAAATTTATATGACTATAACTAATAACAGCTGGTGATAGCAAGTCGTTTGCTAAAACTACAATGAAAAAAACTTGGATCTTTAAATATAATACATTATGCAGCGATGGGTGACAATCATATATATTGCACTTACTAAAACACAATGAACAAGTAAAGACAATAAATAAGAAAGAGTATCAATATATTCAAGATTATGAAGAGAAATATAATAGCATTACCCACTGCAAAAAATCTTGCGCTTCAACATAATCAGACTTATCATGCCCAACAAATCTGCTAACCAAAATGTACGTCTGCACCTCATCCAAGCACTACAAATACCACATAATATAATCTCAAAAGATAATTAAAGAATGTTAATAAAAAAGTTGAAACATATCGAATGAAAAAAGAAGACAGCAAGTCATTGCCATTCTATAGGTTTGTGTTAAACGGTGGCCTAGTTGGTGAACAGTACATTATTATTATGGGAAATTTATATACGTACCACACAATTCTTATGTATTTACATATCTCACACCTAAACTTTTATATTTACATGCATGGCACTTTGGTGCTTTAAACCTATTTTCACGAGCAGATGGTTTTCACTTTTAAGAAGTGGTAATAGTGCTAACTTTTATGTCATATTGAAGATTTCAGTGCTATATGTGTAAATATGAAAGTTTAGGTGTGAAATATGTAAATATAAGAATTTTGTGCCATGTATGTAAATTTTCCTATATTTTATCAATTAGTAAAGCACAAATCTTGTTAACCTTGAAGCAAATGGAGATGAATAGAAATAATGTTAGAGCTCAAAATCATTTCAACGGCCATTTTCATAAATGCAAATTTTAATCAAATAGAACTAAAATAAAAATAATACAAAGAAAATTTGTAAAAGAATTATTGAATTTCCATATTAGAATCTTAAAACCGATATGACAAAATAATTTACCTAAGTAAAATTAATTGACTCCATAAAAGTATTTGATATAGTAAAAATAATATAATAAGAAGGTCTTATCAATGCACTAAAATTCTCAAATAATTTTTTCTTATTGAACTTTCATATCAGAAAATAAAGATCAGAAAGTGTGGCTTCAAATTAAGTTAATCAGTGAGTCATAGAAAAGTAGAAAATTATACTTTTCAGTATTGACAAAAGGTAACTTAACAACTACGTGTAGATTAGATCTCACAACTTATAGAGATTAAATACAAGGTTTATCTTCTAAAATGACGATCCAATTAATACTTATTCATTTAGTTGTGTAAGATAAAAGAATCAGAAATAATGTTGACCTAAAGGAAGCATATTTTATTATTTCTTGTGGCCCCTATACGACAATGACACTAACAAGCCTTTATCACACTGAGTGGGGCCGACTACATGAATCCTTTTTCTCCATTGTGTTTTGTTAACTGTCATATTTTCATTTAGTTCAAGAAAATTAAGATCATTTTTTATACAGCATGCCCAACTCTTTTGATGTCTACATTTATCTTTCTTAACATAAGTTGAATCTAAAACATTTACTCTCATGATTGGATCATCAGATGGTCGATGTTTAAAGTGACCAAATCATCTAAAGCTCTCACTAATATTGTCTGTCACTAGAGCCACACCAACCCTTTCACGGATATATTTGTTTTTCATTTTGTCTCTGTGTAAAGTCACTCATTCACCTAAGCATTCTCATCTCAGCAACACTTAACTTAGTTTTATGCTTCTCTTTTATGGTTCTTGTGGGGCCTATATTGAAGATAATTTATAGGTTTAAACATACAAAAGAAATTTGTGAAAAAGAAAAAATTCATTACACATGCTTCGTTCAGCAAAAGATCTACTCATTAGCCCTCTTTTAGAAAAATTAGCATGGTCCCCATATGTCAATTAAAGTTATAATTAAAACCCTTACTTCAATATCTAGTCTTCACATAAGTCCCTAAAAACTAGCAATGCTAAGCACGGTTTTGAAAACCAGACCGAACCGATCCAACCTGGAAACAAGAGTGGTTGTGTTGCTGATGGGAGCATAATTGGATTAGCAGTGAATCGACGTTGAGCAGCTCGAACCGCCGGTCCAAACAAAAAAACCATTCGCGATTTAAGAGAACCGCTCGTTCCCGGTTCTGTCACTCGTCGTTTTGAGGAAGAATATAGTGGCACGGTGAGCAAAGAGTGAAAAATCAAATGGATGAAAGCAATTTATATGAAGCACTACGTGGGGAGTTTCCAATTGAGCCAAAAGGCATTGGGAAGAGCAGTCAAATATATCATAGGATATCATGCTGGCATGGCGGATGAGGTCAATAGGAATCTCGAGGAAATTAAATTATAGAGAGAAAATTGCACTAAATTTTACTCATTTTAAACTCTTTCAACATTTAATTTTTATTCATTATAATTTTTTTAAAGTTATAATGAAGTGATACTTATATTTCATATTTCAATTTTTTCAAAATCAATTATTAAATTTTGAAATAATTTATCATCAGAATTATTGTGGTGTTTGTTTTTTAAATATTGAGAAGTTTATTTTATATTTAATAATTATTTTTTTTAAACATCATTTATGTCATATTTAAATAAACTTCTATTTTATTATGTCATCTGGTTGAACCCAGTTCAACCCCGATTCAACCTTTGAACCTTGAATCTCTTCATTTACCAGTTCAATGTTCGGTATGTTTTTCACAACCTTGATGCTGAGTGTACTTATGTATGCATTTTTGTGAACTAGAAATGGAGAGGAAAAATATAAGATATTGGTTGGATCCTCCTAAGAAAACATGACTGGTCTTTCTTTTCTTTACCCTGACAAGTCATTTGCAGTAGTTGTTGGCATTGATGTATTCCAAAAAATGTAAGAGATGCACAACTTAAGATGGATAAATAAAATGCACTATATTGTTTGAGAATAACATAAATAAAAATGTGTAAAAGGAGACAGGAGAGCGCGATGGCATGTTTATCCATGGATTCCAGGAGTTCTAGAAAATGCAGCGCCACCAGATTCTCCTCCTGAATACAAGAACTCCCACCGTTGACTCCAAAAAAAAAAATAACAATAATGATTTCTATTGGGAGCAAATACATGTTTTTTCTACTTTATTGGAAACACTGCCACCTTAGCGGGGGCATGCAAGCAAGCAAACCGGGTTTTCAACATGCAAACACCATTCAAGTCCACTAGGGCTGTCAAAACGGTTCGTTGTTCGCAAACAGCTC
>NEWO01000028.1:1891013-1926984 GCA_003013225.1 Phalaenopsis aphrodite
GAGAAGAGTATTTTGGTCCTTATTTAAAGGGGATGCACAAGAGTGTGCAAATTATAGAGGAATTAGGCTGATGTGTCATACTTTAAAATTATGGGAGAGGGTAATTGAACATAGGTTAAGACTTACTACAAATATTTCTCATAATCAATTTGGATTTATGACGGGCAGGTCTACTATGGAAGCTATACATTTATTGAAAGGTTTGATGGAGAAGTTAAGATATAATAACGAGAATCTACATTTAATTTTTATTGATTTAGAAAAAGCTTACAATAAAGTTCCAAGAGATATCATTTGGAGAGTTCTTGAAAAGAAATGTGTTGATAAGACTTACATTTGAGTCATTAGGGATATGTATGCTATAGCTGTTACTTGTCTTCGAACTAAAGGAGGATTGACCAATTATTTTCCTATTTCCGTTGGATTACATCAGGGATCGAATTGAAGCCCATATCTTTTTGCTCTAGTTATGGATGGTCTTATTAAACATTTACAGGAGGATGTACCCGTGGTGCATGCCTTTTGCCGATGATATCATTCTCCTAGATAAGACGAGGGAAAATTCTCAGGAAAAACTTGAATTATTGGGGTCTACATTGGAGTCGAAAGGCCTTCATTTGAGTTGAACTAAAACTGAATACATAGAATGTAATTTTAGTAGTAGTAGCTATAGTGACAGAAGTGTAAATTTGGGTGATCAAATTATTAAAAGGTGTGAACGATTTAGATATCTCAAGTTTTTTTTCATAGTGATGGTGATATAGACGGGGATGTTAATAGTAGAATTCAAGTTGGTTGGTTGAAGTGGAGGAATGCTTCAGGCCTTTTGTGTGATGGAAAAGTATCGCTTAGATTAAAAGGACAATTTAATAAGACAGTGGTGAGACCTGCAAAGCTGTATGGCGCCGAATGTTGGCCTTTCAAAGCGAAGCATAATACTAAGTTAAGTGTTGCTGAGATGTGAATGATTAGGTGAATGAATGTCTTTACACTTAGAAACAAAATGTGAAATGATTATATCCTTGATAGGGTTGGTGTAGCTCCTGTGACAGACAAAATTAGAGAAGGTCATCTTACATGGTTTGGTCACATTAAGAGTCGACCATCTGATGATCCAATTAGGACAGTGATGTTTTAGATTCGACTTATGTTAAGAATAACAGAGGTAGACCTAGAAAGACTTGGGCTTATTGTATAAAAATGATCTTAATTTATTAGAACTAAATGAAAATATGACACTAAACAGGATGCAATGGAGAAAAAAATTCATGTAGGCGACCCCATGTAGTGGGAATAAGGCTTTGTTATTGTTGTTGTTGTACCATTTAGCAGGATTTAAGTTAAATCGTGTTTAAAACATTTGTGAAGTACCTGTCAAGGGGTTTTTTAACGACTTTTGGAATTTAAGTTATTAAGATCTATTAAATCATATTAAAGTATCTCTAGAAGCCCTAAAATGGTTGAACCCAAATTTTGTTTGGGAAACTATTTAAATAAATATTATTAAATTGTGTATAACTGTATTACAACTTTTATTAGAATTTTAAAATAAGTTAAGTTTGTTAGAACATCTAAGCACAATTTAAAATTGATTATTTAATTATTACCATTGAAATGAATTATTAAATTAAGTTAATATAAAAATAATTTTTATTCCTAATTATAGTAATAAATAATTAACTATTCACTAAACCAATTAAATATTACTAAATGTGTTAAACTAATAATCTATTAATTAATAATTTAATATTCACATATTAATAAATAAATAATTAAATTTATATTAATTAAAAATTTTAAATTGTATGAATAAATTTTAAATTTAAGTATAAATTATTTTAATTAATTAATTATTAATTTATTTAATATAAATTGATATAATTATAATTAATCTGATAATAGATTATTAATAATAAAAAATAAATTAAATAAAATTAAATTAAAACCGCAAACCCTCACCTCCGCCGCTCTCTCTCCCCGCCCCGCAGCTCCTCCCGGTTTCGCCAAATAACAATCGCAACCTCGAGATTATAGTCAGGCGGGAAGGCAGCGACGGGATCGCGGCGTGCAAAGACAACCAAAACTCCCATCCTTCTGCTACTTCCGCTCCGTACCCTCGCGATACATTGTGTCTCATTTTTATCCGCCTCCAAGTTTTTGTTCTCGCATATTTTAGTAGCTGACACCTTTGCCTCCTTTGATCGGCTGATTATTTTCTGGTATTTGGGTAGTAGTCTCATACTAGATAACACTAGTTCTTTGCTTGGTTCTTCTTCGCCGGATACCAAAGAGAGATGAGGAAGATTGTTGACAGTCGAATCCGAACGCTCATAGAGAATGGCGTGAAGCTAAGGCACCGTTCGATGTTTGTCATAATTGGCGACAAGTATCGTAATCAGGTGCTGCGTTCTTTCTTACTTTATTCATATTTGTTGGAATACTTAGAAGCAATATCGAAGTTTTGCTACTAAAGTTTTGCTTGTTTGCTCAAGGCAAGAATCTTAATTTATAAATCATGATTCTTTCGTGTTTTCTCTGAGTTTTAGATGCTAAAGGTTCCTTTTTTAGTTTATTTCATTCATAGTATAAAGTTTTTGTGGTGTTGATGGCATGATTTTCTGCGTGCAGATTGTGAATCTTCACTACATGTTGAGCAAGGCAGTTATAAAATCCCGGCCAACAGTCTTATGGTGCTACAAGCAGAAGCTGGAGCTTAGCAGGTGTCATTTTTCAGCTCAATTTTGCTTATAAATTAACTTCTTACATGTCAAAAGGATCATTTTTTAATATTTAATTCATTTTAAGCATAAAAATAATGTAAAAACAAAAAAGTGCACTGTGCAATTAATGTCATATGGGTCAAGCTGAACAAGTCATAACGCCATTATGAATCTAGTTTAGTCAAGTTGGTAAGCACTCGACCCAACTCGTGGATGTCCTCATAGTCTTCGAATGATTTAAACATTATTTGCGTTAACTCTAATATTTGTGACGTGGAAGATCAGATTAATTGTCTACTTGAGAATGAGTATGTGTTTCAAGTTTGAGCTTTAAGTTTGAAAATAAAGAAAACAATTTTGAAAATAAGTATATAAAGAACCTTGATCATAACCACTTTTTCTCATGGTTGCATTTGATGATAAAATCACTTGGTTAGAAAATATTTACGGCATTCTAATTGGCGTGAGATCTTTGACAGCAATCATAAAGATAAGTGACATGATTTTCTTGTGAGCTTAAGTTAAACTTTTTTTAACTCACGTTGACAAGCTTTTGCAACGATGAATTGGATTATTATTGTTAGTTTTAATGGGGGAATTTCACTTAAGCACATTTATATTTATATGTTACTTAGACTTTAATATTTTTATTGAGATTCAGACCTTTAATAGAATTTGAGATAAAATTATAGGCCTAAAGATTATTGTTGATACTAAGATTTTTAATGTACAAGTGCTTATGTTTCTCAAGTAGGTTTAGATATAGATTTAAAAGAAAAATTTTGGAATGACATAGAATAATTAATACAAATGATACATTTTGAAGACATAAGTTTTATTATGAAAGTTTAAATGAACATGTTGATAGAGTGATAGAAGATTTTAGAAATATTTATGATGTCTACGGTTTTAAAGTGATTAATGAAGAAGGTAGAACCATATTAGATTTTGCTTTAGTTTATAATTTTATTATTACTAATATTTTATTTGAGAAAATAGTGAACATATTATTATGTATAAGAATAGATTTAATATAACACAAATTGATTATTTTCTTATGAGAAAAATAAATTGTCAAGAATATAAAGAGTGTTGAGGTCATTCCAAATAAAAAATTAAGTAGTTAACATCGATTATTAGTTCTAGAGTTTAAGATGATGAGTTAAAGATAGAATACAATAAAATACTATCATAAAATTTGACTGGGGCGCCTAAAAGACAAATTAATTTTTTTTAATATGTGAATCAATATTTCGAGATTTGAGATTTTCATGAAGAAACTAATTCTATGTGGGATAAATCAACAATTACTATTAAACAACTGACAAAAGATTTACTTGAAGTATCAGAAGGAAAATTTTTTTTAAATAAGAATAGTTGGTGGTGGAATAATAATGTTTAAAAAAAGATAAATATATGAAGTTTTGTTATAAAAATTAGTTTAAATGTAAAAGTTTAGAAAATTGAAAAAATTATAAGATCGCTTGTAGGAATTCTAAGAGAATAATTTTTTATTTTTTTAATTCTATTTTTAGTGATATTTATAATAGATTAGATACTAAAAACTGTGAAACATATATGTATAAATCAGTCAAACAAAGAGAAAAAAAGTGAATATTTAATTCAACTAAATTGTATTAAAGAAGAAAATCAGCATGTACTTTTTTAGAGGAAGATATACAACATATGTGTGTAAGGTATTTTGATAAACTTTTCAGTGAAGTTTTTAAAAATACGATTGACTTCAGTGATCTTAATATCGTTAATAATAATGAAACTTTTAATTTTTACCATCATATTAGTAAAAAAGAGTTGAGATGGCTTTAAAGAAAATTAATGGTGAAAAATTGACAGGACTTGATGATATCCCAATAGAATTGTGAAAATATTTAGGAGATTTGAGAATTTATTGGCTTACTAAATTTTTTAATACTATTTTAAAAACTAAAAAGATGCCCGAGGACTGGAGGAATAATATTTTGGTCACTATTTTTAATAATAAAGGGGACTAATTATAGAGAAATTAAGTTAGTGTGTCATATATTAAAATTATGGGATGGTGTAATTGTGTGTGGGTTAAGCGTGATACAAAGATTTCTCATGATTAGTTTGAATTTATGGCAGACAAGTCTACTATAAAAGCTATATATTTATTGAGAGGTTTGATGGAGAAGACAAACACGATAAGGAGGGTTTACATTTGATTTTTATTGATTTAGAAAATGCTTACGATAAGGTTCCAAGAGAAGTTTTTTAGAGAGTTATAGAAAAGAAAATGTTGATATGATCTATATTCAAGTCATTAAAGATATGTATATTAGAGCGGTTGCCTGTGTTCGAACAAAAGATGATTGACCAAGTATTTTCCTATTTCATTTGGATTACATCAGGGATCAACTTTAAGCCCATATCCAATTGCTTTAATTATGGATGCTCTTACTGGACATTTACAGGAGGATGTACCTTGGTGTATGCTTTTAATTGACATTTACAGTAGGATGTACCTTGTGCATAAGGCTAGAGAAAGAGCTCAGAAAAATCTAAATTATGGAGGTCTACATTAGAGTCTAAATTCATTCGTTTGACTAGATCTAAAACTGAATACATGGAATGTAATTTTGACAGTAGTAGATCTAGTGACAGAGTTGTAACAATGGATGATCACGTCATTAAAAGAAGGGAAGTTTTAGATATCTCGGGTTTATTATTCAAAGTGATGGTGATATAAATGGGTATGTTATTAGTATAATTCAAGTTGGATGATTGATGTAGAGCAGTTTCATCCATGGATGTCCACTCCATTTTATGGTCTATTTGAATTCAAAATTATGTCTCGTGATTCATAAGCATTTCATTGAAATGCGTGCAAGTATAGGATGCGTAAAATTTGATGCCGCAGATTATGCATTTTATGATGCTTCAATTCACAATTTTTTTAATTTATTTTGTCGCATGATTTATAATTTGTTAGGCCACACACATTTGCCTTTTGCTTAAACACAGATACTGACCTTTTACTCACAACCAGACATCTAGCAATTGTTCCAGATTTTTCTGGCTTGTTGATCAACCTTCTCTAACTGCTAAAATATTACGAAAATATAAGTCTACTTGTCTGAAATTTTATGTTTGCTTTATACAGTTGAGGCCTGTACTTTGATATTTACTGACATAACACACCAATTTTTTATATCACATAAGAAGTACCACCACTGCTAACTTTTTAAAGGCGAAATACACACCTTTTCATAGGTTCATGACAGCTAAGTTTTATAAATATGAATATTAAACTTTTGGTTTTAGATATGTAAATACAAAGGAATTTTGTGGTATGTTTGTAAATTTCCTTTTTTTTCTATTAGCTGCTCCTTTCTAGCTATACTTACTATTGTGTTGCGTTTTTTTTTTGTTCTAATTAAAAACACCATTTTCAGCCACAAGAAAAAACGTGCTAAACAGGTTAAAAAGTATATGCAAAGGGGATTGTTGGATCCTGAGAAAGTTGATGCATTCTCTCTCTTTGTTGAAAGTACAAATATAACTTACTGCCTCTACAAGGATTCAGAAAGAGTGCTGGGCAATACCTTCGGCATGTGCATTTTACAGGTTTAGTATTTTATATTAGGGGAATTTACATACATTCCACACAATTCTTATGTATTTATCAAAGTTTAAAAAAGTAAAATCGGGAATCGAGGCGTTTTGCTCTAGCAAGGTGAGGTGTCAGCCTTGAGCTGAATCGAGACATAAGCCTCAAAAAAGAAAAAAAATATACTCATAAAATTAAAAATAATTCATGAGTATGATATAGATCATTGATATGTTGATTTTATTATCATCATAAAGACATAAATCACAAATCTAAATCTTAAATATTGATATAAAATAGAAGTTTAAATTGTGATTAATGTGTGCATTCACTTTAAATTTAAATATTCCATGAAGCTCAAGATCCGTTGCGAAGTCATCCTTGCTTTCATCATCTTTAAAAGAATCGTCATATGTATTATCATCTAAATATATCTCATTTACAACTTTAAAATATTATTCATTAACTTTAATTATTTTCTTATTATCAATTAATTTGAAATCGAATATAATGTTAAACAAAATTATAAATTAATCTTTTGAGGCATTGTATTAGATTATATATATATATATATATATATACCTATAACTTGATGGAGGCGTTGCCTCAAACTACAGTCTCAGATGAAAAAGGCCTAAGCCTCACTAGTGACAGCAAGGCTTAAGCCTCGAGGCTTTTTTTTGCGCCTCAGTTCGAGGCGAGCCTCAAAGCGTAAGACTCAAATACTTTTTTAAACATTGGTATCTACATATCTAACACCTAAACATTCATATTTACATGCATACCACTTAAATCCTTAACATCACATTAAAAAATCACTATCACACCTTTTTAAAAGTGAAATGCACATTTTCATGCTTATATTTACGATACCAAGGTGCTATAAGTATAGTTATCGAACTTTGAGTTTTCAATATGTAAATACAGAAAGACTTTGTGGTATTTATGTAAAATTTTATTTATGTTATCCATTAACCTGATTTTTGTGTTAAATGGATTTTTCGTTGAAATTCCTATTTGGCCATTTAGGATTTTGAGGCATTGACTCCAAATATTCTTGCAAGAACAATCGAAACGGTTGAGGGTGGAGGCTTGGTGATTCTGTTGCTTCATTCTTTGCCCTCTCTAACCAGTCTTTACACTATGGTGATGGTATGATATCACATTCTTGGTTTAAAAATTCAGTACAGTTCAAGCAGTTGTTGGAATTTTGTTGATATTTATTTTAATTTTGAAATTTCTAGAATTTGATTATTTGTTTACTCTCTTCAATGTTCTTTAGTTTTCTGTTTTATACGGATAAAGAAATTATTTCTTTTAAGTACGTGTTTTTTGATTTTTTTTTTTTTTGTTATGGTGAGGGTGCCTGTGCTTTATAGGAGTTTTGGATAACTTGCCTCCTTGGGATGAAAATCTGTGTTATATTTGATTAAGTATTTGCTGTGTATGAAGGAAATGTAAATCTTTCGAAAATTGTTTTACACAACTTAAAGATGCATGCAAAGAACATGTTAAGTTGGCACACTATTGCACTTTATAGTTTATTATTATTAATATTTTGGTAAATCTAATTACTCAGCACACAAGTCATATGTATTTACCTATCTCAAACCTAAACTTTTTTATTTACACAGCATTTTGGTGCTTTAAAATATTAATGAAATGGTATATGACTTTTAAGAAGTGGTAATAGTGATATTTTTTTGTGATATTAATTATTAAAGATTTGAGTGCTATTGTGTAAATATGAAAGTTTAGGTGTGAGATATGTAAACATAAGAATTGTGTGCTATGTATGTAAATGCCTCTATTTTCTTTTAAATACTCCAAAAAAAAATGTATCAGTAGTGCATGAAAAAGTTACGGCTGTCATGAACTTACACTTTTGAGTTTTGAATACATATCAGTCATGTGTTTGCCGTTCTACAGCTAAATCAGGAGGAATATCTTTTTAAAACATCGTCTGACCTTGTTTTATGGATCATCCACAGTGTAGTGGAATACCATGGTGGGAATATCACCTCATTTTCACTTTATATGATGTGTCATACTCTTCTGTCTTTCTAAATACTTCACCGCTGTTGTGATGATGTTGATTACCAAATACATTAATTATTTAGTTATTAAGATTTGTTCACGATGTCGTGCAACCTCATCCCTTACATTTTGGGAAATTTACATACATACCACATAATTCTTATGTATTTACATGTCTAACACCTAAATTTTTTTATTTCCATTATAACACTTTGATGTTATCAGCATATGCATGAAAAGTTGTACTTCACTTTTATAAGGTTGATAATAATAATATTTTGGATGTTATGTTGAAGATTTGAGTGGCATGCATTTAAATATCACCGTTTAGGTGTTAGATATGTAAACATATTAAAGTTATGTTGTATGTATGCAAATGTCCTTTACTTTTTTTCTTGATTTTTGTCAGTTTTATTTTGCCAAATCTAGATTTCATTGTTCTTATTCTTTAGAGTGAGCTTAGTTTGGCAAAGCAAATTAATTATAGAAGTAAAGGACATTTTTTCACTCCCCTTTCTGGTCAATTACCGAAATTGAAACTTGGAATAATATGCCTTATTAATCCAGCTCAAAATACATTTCAACACTGCTAGATTTATGTGGTATTACTCTCGATTGTGGGATATGTCGCACAGTTGGAATGGCTCTTTGATCAAACCTTTTTCCTTAAATAAACCGCAGAATGATTATTAATTTATTAGTGTTCTAACTCATACCCGTAATGAGATTTTTCTTTTTTTTACCATTTTCAAGTAAGTTTCCTACCTAGTGTGATTATTGAGGAAATTATTTGCTAGACATAAAGTGCTGAAATTTTTCCAAAACTGTTTACATTGGGTCATTTTAGTCCTAGAGTCTATAGAAGTGCTAAATTAGTCTCGAAACTTTTTAATTGTTGTTGAAAAAGTTATTCATGGGGATTATTTCAGCCCGTATTACAAGGGTCTGCGAATTAAATTATCATTTTTATAGATTCTGGGACTAAGATGGCGCTTGCAAAAAATTAGGGGACTATTTTTACACTTTTCTCATTATAATTGTGAAATGAGACAATAAGGTTGGTTTTGTAATTTTGATATCAGGATGTCCATGAACGGTTTAGGACGGAATCTCATTCGCAGACCGTTCCACGGTTTAATGAGCGTTTCTTGTTATCCATTGCATCATGCAAGGCGTCTCTTGTTGTGGATGACGAGCTTAACATCCTACAAATATCATCTCATATTAGATCAATCCTTCCGGTGGAAGTTGCAGAGGTAATTGTCAAATCTTTTTTTATATATCGTAAATCAAGAATTTGAAGATGTATTTATGAATTTTGTCGAGGATTTGGTTTTTCATTTTCGCATTGCTGTTTTTCTTTTTTTAGAGCGATCATCACAACAGGGATGGTTTTATGACATTTGTTATAATACTAATTTAAATTATGCATGCATATAACAATGCACTTGATGAATTCTTTAAAATATATTCATTTTAATTATGAAATTGTTTTATTTATTTTAACTCATTTAAAGTTTCAAATTTGTAATTTGAGGGATTATTAAAATTTAAGTTATTAGTTGAAAATTTTAGGAGCTATTTGCCCAAAAAATGTATAAATTGTAGAGTTTACTAGGCAAAGGAAACGATTAAATTACTCATATTTTAAGGACTAAATTGTAAAAGCATAAGAAGAATAGGAAAAACAGGAGAGAAAATGCATCAGAAGTAGAAGATAGATAAACAATTTTTAATAACTTAACATGAATTCTATTTTGGGATGTAGATAGAGATGTATTCGATATGATGGGTTGTATTATTTATAGAGCTGCAACAAAGGTTTATGAATTTAAACAATTTAAAAGATTAAATATGATTTCTATAAATCTTTTCAATATGCTTCCCATTTAGATGGGGATCAATTAAGAATCTGCGAAACAACATCTTTAGGAAAATTTATCGAGTCATTGAAAAAAAAAAGATCTAAGAAGACGACAAAAATCATGGTGTATACTTTTGCTCATGTATTTTTTTATAATGCAGATATCCCAATGACTTCACAAAATTCTAGAACCCAGTTTACCATAGCTTGTGATTATTTGGTTGAGTATAAAACACTGCAAGAAATAAGAACTTTTACGAGTCATTGAAAAAAAAAAGATCTAAGACGACAACAAAAATCATGGTGTATACTTTTGCTCATTTATAATGCAGATATCTCAATGACTTCACAAAATTCTAGAACCCAGTTTACCATAGCTTGTGATTATTTGGTTGAGTATAAAACACTGCAAGAAATAAAAACTTTTACGAGCACCTGCTGATTTTATTCTCTCTTCTGTACAAGCAAATACTGAGATAATGAAAAAATTAAAGAACTGAAACTGCATGGCAATTTTATAATGCGTTGATTATATATTCTGTGCTTTTAGTTTAAGACTCGGAAACTATTCTTGTAAATGTCAATAGATCAGTGTTTTTTTGTCTTTTACTGATTTGTTTTTGAAATTTATACATTTTAAACATTTTGCGTCAAGATTTGTGCCAAGTGATGATGTACAACGCAATAATTTCTCGATACGGGAATATTAATATATTTTTATTAGAAATTACTATTAAATTGTTTATTATTGTTGCTTTTCAAGTGAGACCAATAAAACTTCAATAGCTACATAAAGAGCAAAATCTTACTTTTGTGCTATTATGTATCATAAATAATTTGTACATTTTTTATTTAGCTACAAATATGAACAAATAAACATTATCTTACATCTAGAGTACAAAAACATGTCAGTAAAGAAATATTGAATGTAAAATCAGTACTTAATTACCCAAAATGTTAAAGAAATAACTAACTCATGCTTATTTCTTCAATGATTGATTTTTTGAACTTTTAGATCAACCAAAACAACAATCGGCATCAAATCTTAAAAAAGAAATTTTTTTTAGGGCAGAAGATATTTGAAGAATAAATCAAATCAAGAAAGGCTCAGCAAAACTTTTTAACGTAAATATGTGTAGGTATAACAAATCCTGTTAGACGGTTCTCGAAGATGAAATATGATCAATATAAAAATGCCTCTTAGCTTCTTTAGTATCTAAACTTTAGGAAGAATAAAATTGGAGAATAATTTTAATAGTAGTATTGTTGCGTGTATGAAAATATACGGCGCTTTAATGATAGAATAATGTCTTAGTATTGTATGAAAGTTCAACTTACACAAATAAAGGAAGAGTCGAATGAGGAAGGATTGAGGTTTTATATGAAAAAATTACGCAACTTAGCTCAGTTGAAAAGATGCCTCTACATAGATGTGAGTTACAAAACTTATCTCGTCACTTGAATGGGGGAAGGCAATATTATAATATTGTGGGATGTTGATTCAGTTTTTTTTATAGGCGGCAAAAAATGTTAAGAAGACAAATGAACTGGCGATGAATGTGATTCAACGATGGTAAAGGTTGAGTGATAGTGGTATGACAATGGCGCCGTTTGCGGTAAAATTAATGGCGTTATAGAGAGAAATCGATTTCTTAGTATTGTATGAATGTACACCACACACACAAATAAAAGTAAAATTAAAATCGGAGACATTGAGTATTTATGTGAAAAACTTATAAAATAAAAAACTACCGGGCCTTGTCTAGTTGAAATGATTCCACTAGTATTTTTTATAGATTACAAATCATGCATCTTTTCATACTCGAAGGAGTCGTTGATATATTATAATAAACACAAATTGAGTAAAATAAGCTCTTTCATGTAAGTTGGAGAAGCTTGGAGGTTTTGGAGTTGCCTTTACGAGATTGTTTGAGGAATGCTTGGTTGTCCTTTAAAAAATGAAATCATAAGACCAAGAAGTTTAGTGTTATTTTGGTGTGAATGATATATTTTTATCATAATACAATTCTATGCATCGATAGTATTGGCACTATGGGTGAGGTGGTTGAAAGGGTTGATATCAGCATCAACCGGAGATGAAGGTTGGATACTGTACTTAGGGCTGCAAATGAACTATACTTTCAACAAGTTGCATGTGTCTTGGCTCAATTATAACTCGTTTATAATCATTTAATTGAGTAATCGAACAAGTTTGAATACTTTTTAAATACTCGATTATTAAATAAATAAGTTTAAACACTTTGTTGCTCAATTTATTTATGATCAAGAACAATATCGTTTAAAGCTCGTTAACAAGCACTTTAATATTTTCATTTAAAGCTTGATATTGAATTAAAATTCAATATAAATTATAAATAAAGTATAGTATAAATGAAATAAAGTAAGGTTAAAAAATAATTTAAATTTAAATTAGTTTTTCATATTATTAACTTAAAAAAATACAAACTAATTAAAAAAAGAATTAATGTGTTTCACGTGAAGCTCGTTAGCAAGTAATTATAAAAAAATATAATTAAAAATCAACGAGCAAGTAATTATAAAAAAAATATAATTAAAAATCAAATGAAATTGTAAGTTTCATGTGAAACTCATACTCATTACAAAAAAAATTAATTAAAATAATCAATTAGGAAATTGATGCAAAAAATCAAAATATAAATCTATGTACACCTTGAGCACTAATTGAAAGGTTCAAGCTTTTTATCTTGTGCATGTATTTAGGCCCACTTCTAAATGAGATATATTATGGTTGCTATTAAAATGAGAATGCACAACAAAGTTGCTTGAGCACTTCAGAGGCTTGGATTTGTTGGCGGGTGAGAATTTTAGTTTTGTTTAGGAGGTCTCTAGCTAAAAAATTTTAATTTCTAAATTTAGTTGGAATATTTTGATTTGTTCTGAGTCAATTGATCATTATTTATCTGCATGCTTAATAAGCTTGGGCTTGACTCGATAAGTTTGGTAAATTCAAGCTCGAGTCGAGATCTAATAGAGCTTAAACAACATTGAATTTTAATCAATCGTGCTTGAACAACATCTCAAATGCTTGAATCAAGCTCGTACCGAGCTTGACTACATTTTTAGGAAACGTGCTCAAGCTTGAACAAGCTCCAACTCGACTTTCCTTTGCTCATTTGCAGTTCTAACTGTTGTCGAGTGATGATGGTCCTCTAATTAATTATATTTATAGTTGGATGAGGAAGATTAGATGGTTGTAGTTGATCAACAAAATTTAGAGGACCGTAGTTTGGCAATAGAGACTCGAAACTATAAACAAGCGATTGTTATCAAGAGATTGTAGCTGAGGGCCGAAAATTGTGCAGTTTTAGTCAGGCGATAGGAGTCGAATGACCACATTCTAGAAACAAAAGTTAGGAGGTTGTAGATGGGCGATTATTGTCATGCTGCTATGGTTAGATAGTAAGAGTTGGGCAACTAGAGTTAGGTTGTGGAGGTTGGGAGGCCATAGGTTGGAAATATTCAGATGACAGTGGTTGAGACCTGCGACAATCACTAGTATATCTTACTGAAAAATATACAACTTTTTAAACGAGGATCTAATTTTCTTATTAAAATCAAGTGTTAAAATTTTATTTTAGTGAAATCACAAGGGGTAAATATGTCTAGGGATTTTATTGAACAAGTCACGTTACATGTTCTCAGGAGATGGAAGATGATGTATAAAAAGCTCTTTTTAACATCTTTTATTTCAAAACTTTTAGACCGATATAACATAAAGTTATTATTAATATTTGTATAAATATTCATTGTTAAATAATATATCACTTTTAAAATGAAGAGTTCTGATTTTATTTATTAAGTCAAGTGTTAAAGTCTTATTTTATTGAAAATAGAAATGTTTTTTTAATAGTGAGATAGATGACAGCATTATGCACTGGCTTACATTTTTTTTTTTTTTGGATATTTATGCTTAATCTTTTTTTTTCTTTCTCTATTTATTATCAAAGGATTCTGAAGGATTATCTGAAAAGGAGCGGGAACTAAAGGATTTGAAAGAACAGTTTCGTGATGAACTCCCCGTTGGTCCTTTAATTGGGAAATGCTGCACATTGGATCAGGTGAAATTTTATCCTCTAACTTTTGTGTTTTGTGCAAAATATCTTGCATGGAGGACTATCTGTTTACTACTACTTGTGTCTAAGCAGGCAAAAGGTGTCGTTACATTTCTGGATTCCATCCTTGACAAGACTCTTAGAAGTACTGTTGCTCTAATAGCTGCCCGCGGACGTGGCAAATCGGCTGCTTTGGGTCTTGCTGTAGCAGGGGCGATTGTTACGGGGTGAAATTCATCATATTTCAAGTTCATATTGATTACCTTAATTTGAACAGCTTTATATTCTTAGCTGTGGATTAGGATGTTTTTTGCAGATATTCGAACATTTTTGTTACAGCTCCTAGCCCTGAGAACCTTAAAACTCTATTTGAGTTTGTCTGCAAGGGTCTTAATTCACTGGACTACAAGGTTTGAATTTTTGCTTTCTGTTAATTTAGTAATAATGGCCTTTAACTGGGGTTCTTCAAAATTATCAAGCAGATAGAGCTCATTCTTTCATTTCTATTGATTTCTAATGACTGCAATTCAAAATATTTTCATTTTTCCCTTTTTATGTTTACATGGTGTTGATGTGTTAGACCTTGTACATAGTTCCAATTCGGTGTTCAATTTAAGATTTAGGCGTTTTATACCAAGGATGTTAAACAAAAAGAATTTGTTGTTGATGAGCACAGTCATTTAAAATGATCCACATAGTTGCTGAGGAAATTAAAATATTAAATAGTCAAGTTTTTGTTATTGTTCCTATCCTCTACGTACCGTAACGTTTAAATGAATGCTACCGGTAGGCTTAGAAATAAGAGTTGTAAACAATTGATCCAAGTTCTTTGGAATAGTTCTAGTGACTCAACAATTTAAAAGTAATTGGAAGCCTAAAATCTTTGTCCTAATAGTTGCACATTTGTTTTTAGATATTCAAAATTTCAAGTTAAAAATTTATTTAGGCTTGAAATTTTACTTCAATGCACAATTCTCTTCCAATGCTCCAAAGAGGTTATATAAGCTAGATCGCTTGGTCAGCATGGCACCCAATCAGACCACTGTCACGCGGCACGACAATACTCCCTAAATCGAAGCAGAACATAATAGAAGTAGGCATGGTTTCGTTGATTAATTATGCCTTCAACACTTATTCTGATATCCTACTTGTCGGAATAGAGTGAGAGATAAATTTAATCATCTAAAAACATCAGAAATATTATATATCACATTACTACAACTCATGTGTTTAGTAAGATCAGCCAGTCAAATTAAGCA
Organism: Phalaenopsis aphrodite; assembly: GCA_003013225.1. Classification (NCBI taxonomy): domain Eukaryota; kingdom Viridiplantae; phylum Streptophyta; class Magnoliopsida; order Asparagales; family Orchidaceae; genus Phalaenopsis; species Phalaenopsis aphrodite. The sequence continues at coordinate 1,906,577 of NEWO01000028.1, forward strand.
GAAACTGTCTAGAACATTTCATTTATATATATCTATAGAACATCTACTATACATCAAAATTTTTGTGCAATGCATATATTTCATCTATTATATTACTCATTTTTCTTCGAACTTACAACAGCTATGTAACAAAATAAAATCACAAAAATGGTGTCATTTTTATTTAGCCTCAATCTTGGTTTTTTTCTCAGGAAATAATTCCAACATAATATTTAGTGAGCTTAGAAGCTTGATAAGATAAAAAATTCTATTATAGAGTTCAAATAGTATAAGAATTTGAAATAAACAATATGGGCTAGTCTAATTTCTTATACTCTTTATAAAATTGAATTAACTAAACAACAACTGGTCTAAAAATATATAAAATATTTTATTGAGAGAAAACTTCAAGAGAATATTAAAATTTACAATGTTATTAACATTATTTTTGATATGCAAAGGTGATATCATGCTAGTTTTTATAAATTTATCTTTCTCTATTATTTCAATCATTATTTGATATAAAAGGAAACAATTTTGCTCAATCTTAGGTCATATCATGTATGTCAGAACTAGTTCATTGGCCATCATATAAGGACTCACTTTTGTCGTCCTATAGCAAATGTTATAAGTATTTTAGCTTGAGGAGCCATTTACTTTTATATGGGCTCTCCTTTATCACCTTAATGTACAAGCTTCATATTTATATATGAACTCTCTTTTATCTTCATAATTGTATAGGTTTCATAATCACATATTTGCTCATTTTTGTCGCTTTATTTGTATGGATATTCATAAACTTATCATTGCCACTTATCCCCCACAGTATTATATTCCTTAAGGTAGTCGCATTTTTATTATTGGTCTTTATATAAATATGCTATTTATTTTTGAATAATACCGAACAATTATATTTTTAAATAAGCAATTTACACATACTTGATGCCTTCATTTAAAAGTGTCACCGATTAACATTATATATTTATATTTATAATACATTTAATTGAGATCCCGTGTCATTAAGATTTATGTATGGTCATTTGCGTAGTGGTAATAAGATGTGAACTCGCGTTCTACAATGCGAAGAGCTTCTATTGTGTTGTTCCTATTAGTGTAATTTATATATTAATACAGTTGCAAATGTTTAAAAAAATTTGCTTCCTGCACTAAATATGTATATCTTACCAAGTTGATGATCGATCTCCACTAATTGAACACTCCAAAATTTATTTCTTTTGTGTACAATCTCTATTATATAGTGATTATCCCTATTTGTAATATTTTGTATCTTATAATTTAACTCTAAATAAGTTTAATTTGAAATTATACGTTATCTCAAAATAGCACTTCTTCATAAAGGCATTGAGGCATATCACTTTGATTTGAAATCGATTCATTGGAAAAATTACCAAAATTTTGATTCTTTACTTATCTAGCTCTTTTCTTGACTTTCCTTTCTTATTCATTTTCTTTTCTCGCTCTTCTTTTTGTTCTTTTTCTTCCATTTTCTTCCCAGTTTCCTTTCAGTTAGATCCCATTCCAGCATTTTGTTACACCAGAAATGGAAAGTTATGGGAAGAACTCTCCTTTTTCAAGAATATAATTGCTCATATGTGTGCCTACAGGGCGATAGATGATAGTTTTTTTATTAGGAATGTGGATAGTTCCCCTTTTTTTTTTTCTTTTGTTGATATTGAGTGGGCGCATGTTTTGTCTGGTTAGGCCCCTTCTGTAATTTTTGTAATATTTTGTTTTTTTATAGTAATGCAAAATGCACCTTTCAAAGAAATGGAGAGTTACTGGAAAACATAGTGAAATTCAAATGTTTATACTTTTAAATTAGCTTATTCATTGTTTATGCAATTGTTATCCTAATTATTTTTTTCTTGAACAATCAAACATTTCATTTACCACCGTTGCTTGTTAGGATTAGTGAAAAATGGAATTTCCCCGACTGTTGCAACTATATCAATGAACTCTAAAATTGAAGGAAAATTTAGTTTAAACAAAACTAATTCTATAACTTCGCAATTTTAGAGAATTTGGATATGCTTCCAGACTGCAATTAGATTTATTTTTGATGATTTTTCATAATGGTTAAATTATTTGGGCATATTTTATTTAGAATATTTTGCATTTGTATCTTATAAAATCAGAGTATTAAACAATCCTTAGAGGGCATTACTTGGACATAATCTTTCCCCATGCACTGACCTTTGCGCTACAAGTAGTTTATCTTAATTAAATCTCAGTTCAGTTTCTAATGTGGTGAATGCTTTCTTCATTTCTCTCCTCGACGAAACCTGAAAATGAAATATATTAGTTAGAAATAAAGTCTACGAAGGCTATCTTTTGGCACTTGGTGTAGATGTGATTGAACATCTTCATAGGCAAATGCATCTTTATATGCCAAGTTTTTCCACTAAGGCTTTCTATATGACATCATTATTTTTCTGGAATGTATACCTTTTCACAATAGCATTGTTGTTACTTTAATATAAAGTTTTTAAGTCCTAAAACTTTTTTTTTGTCATCTTTATCCAACTTCTTCAATGTGAGTGCATTGGATCTATTTGCATAAAAGGAAAGGGCTACTTTAAATAGTCTTAGGGTCTGTTTGGGACAAATTTTTGTTTGTTTTGTGATTTAGGCCGCTACCATAGTTCTCTTTTGGAAATTGCTTTATTGTTGTTTTCTAGAAATTTCTTTGATGGGAGTTGATTTTTTCAACTTAATCTGCTAAAGTGCAGTGGTTGTAAGAAAGTTGTCTTATTTTTCTTGAAAAAAAAATATATATTTATTATTCCTGCCGCTATTTTCTAAGAAGTTGCTTGCTTCACAACTTTACAATCACCTTTTAAAAAAGCTTCAGTTACCCCAAACAGGCTCTTAGTTTTCTACAATCTATTTGATATGTAACAAAGTCTTATAATTTGGAAGTTGATGGCCCCTTTTTGTATCATATTTTTTTGTATGGATGACCTTAAACATTCTTCACAACAAAGAATTTAATGGACTCGAGCAATTCTTGTGATAATCCTTGGGCAATAAGTCAAGCCACGTCTGGATTCTACTGCAAGTGACTTGTTCTTGAGCATTAGTAACTCGACATGGTTGAGACAGGTGCTCAAGCTGACTAAGCATTAATGAATATGACTTGAAAATTGGGACATGGAACCATAATAATATAAATTTTTGTTAACTCCTGCTAGTGGAAACCACAAACTGCCTTGAAATGTTATCACTTAGTGCTAGTGGATATTACATAGCGCCAAGTAAGTTTATCTCTTAGAAAATGTTAGTGCTTGATGGAGGATTATGCATGTGATCAAATTTTCCGCTGGTTTGAACCATGAGCTTCTTTGTTAAGTCAATTTTTTGCTAGAATGAGGGAGATTCTTTCAAGGAGCCCTTCCAAAGGGTCTTTAATGAGGGTTGTCAAATTTTAGAGATCGATCATGAATTTTTCTGGGTTTCTTTCTTGAAGAAGTCCCATCTTGGCTCATTCTACTTTGCACTATTATGGGTAATTTTTTATTCTTGTATTGATATAATACACCATGTTGAGGCACATTACATTACTGAGAAAGTCATCAACGCTAACCACTAACAATTCATCCATCCTACGAACAAGAAAATTAATTCTTTATTGGGAACTTGATGTGTCTAAGAAGCTAGAACAACCTAATGTTCAGGGACCTCTCCCTTGGCCTCTTCAATAACCCGATAGCAAAAACAACAACAACAACAATGGATACTTGAGCATAAGCAAAACTTATACTCACCTTAGCATTTATTATGCTGAACTTATTATGTCCTCATGTATCAAATTGAATTTGAGCAGTCATGCCCACTTAAGCCAAATTTTGATAACTAGGATTAGTGCGCTACTCAAGAGATAGGCATGTCAATGCCTCAAGCGGATTTTAATTTGACCCAGTCAAAGTACTGACTTGATTAGCATGATAAATTGACTAATTAGAAACCCAATCTATTTATAACATGTGTCAAGTTTGAAATTACCCAATGGCTGTTAAAGATTGCTCTGATGATGATACCGGATTTAATCTATACAACAATAGAAATAATAAAAATTATTATTGCAAAATTTACACATTGATAGGGAAATTCAACAATGGAAATAAACAGACACAACTAAAGTGTATCCCAAGAGTGGTGGAGGTCCGTGAGGTGGGCTCAAATGAGTAGATTGGGGTGTTGGAAGGTGGCAGATTTTGCTGGCAAGGTTTTTCGAATGGGGATGAGCAGCAATAAGGTTGTTGGGGGTTGGAACAATAACATGGAGGCACAGAGGATGGAGTTGGCGAGTTGGGTGGCTGGAACAACGAGAACAACATGGGGAACAGTCGGGACAGTAGCTAGGTAGTGGTGGAGGGTGGTTAGGGCGGCAGGAAAAGCTGTGGTGACAAGGAACGGGAAGCGGGAGGGCTGGAGAACAAGTAGTGGGTAATGGAGAGTGTACGACATGGTTGGAATGGCTGCTGCAGCGAGGGATGCGAATTCAGGAAGGTGGCAGCGGGGGATGCGAATTCAGGAAGGTGGCAGCGGAGGAGACTGCAGAAAAATAGTAACGACGGTTGTTCGGGGGTGTTTGCAACAATGAAGGTTGACCGAGAGCGAGTTGGGCAGGATGTAGAAGGGTATCAGGAAGATAATTACCATTTCAGGAGAGGAATATAGTCCGAGCACCACCCAAACCCTCAGACACATACCTCGAGGGGAGAAAACGGACGTTGTGAGTTGTACTAAACAAACTCACGCAAAAAATAAACTCTAATCTATACTCTAATACAACATATATATATAGGAATTAACTAGAAATGAATGAAGAAAAGGAGGAAACTCGCTAAAAATTGGAAAGAAATAAAAAATGAGTCGCTCAATTTAGCTCTATGCTATTCACGTTAACTTGTGCACGTGCTTGGCTTAACTCTTATATCGATATTATAATTGTGGTCGCTGAAACGGGGCTCTCGGGTAGCTCCCCTACCATTCTTCTAGTGTTGGGCGAGCTTCGATCTCATCTGTCGAAGCTTTTGTCTCCACATAGTAGTTAGTTAGGCCCCACTGAAGGCAACTACAATGTTATAAGCTCCCTATAAGCCAAACCTGCAGGCATTGTGATACCAGAGTTAACCTGAAAATCCAATAGGGGAAGCAAGTTTTATTACGCAAAATAACAGGGTTACAATCAAGACCTTGAAACTGAAAAGCAAACACGAAACAACACAAATATTCCGCTAGGTGTGAGGAAGGATAGTCGATGGAACGACGACAAGGTGGCGACAGGTTAAAGTGATGGAGGAAGTGCGGTGGTAGCAAAGGAAAGGCATAGAGAGAGAGTGTGTGTTTGTGAGAAGGAGGGGTGATGGAAGGAAGCCGATAGTAGGGGAACATGCTGGAGGAGCCTTGGAGCAAATTAGGAGTGGCGACCACGCTAGAATAGTGTAGGAAGAGCGGCGACGACACTGGAACTGTGCAGGAGGAGTGGCAACAAGTTGGCCAAAGGGGAAAGGGAAGGGAGAATAGAGGAAATAACCACCACCATGGAGTAGGATATAGTTGGAGCTCCACCTGTCTTCGGATGCAAACATATCAAGGGAGGAACTGCAGACAACAAAAAACTGAAAGCAAAAATTGAACCCTAATAAGAGAATATATATATATATATATATATATATATATATATATATATATATATATATATATATATATATATATATATATATATATATATATGTATATAGTATAATACTAGGAGGGGAAGACCCCTCCCTTTGGGCGACAACCTTAAAGCGGCTAAGTGTTAGCGAACCCCCTGCACCTCCTGGCTGAACCAGTTCAATCTTTACTAGGCAGTTCAACCCAAGAATCCCATATTTATCTGGGGTTGAGGGAACTGCAACCAACAAAAAACTGAAAGCAAAAAATTAAACCCTAATCGAAGAATATATATATATATATATATATATATATATATATATATATATATATATATATATATATATATGTTTCACGATGTCGCTACGCTCGAGAGCTCCGCTAAGGTTTCCAATGGGGATTTCGGTCGCAATTGATTCTACCGCGCTGGAAGTCGAGGAATCTTAGACTCTCGCTCCATCCGTCGGCGTCGACGTCGCTTCCCTCCATTGCGTGCGTCGTCGTCTCTCGATATTGGTACACCTGCTCGATATCGCTCCTCACAGCTTCGTCGTCTGCGCCCGCCTGTTTTGGCGCTGCTTGATATCGCTCCTTGCAGCTTCGTCGTCTGCGGCCGTTTTGTTCTGTTTCGACGCTGCTCTGCTTTTGCGCCTGTTCTAGCTTCGGGGCTGCTGCTTCTGCGCCCGCCTGACAACCCCTTTGCACTTGACAGTAATTTGAAGACAACCTTTGACCTCTGATGGCTTTTCCTTCTTCTATGGTGGAGCCGGATAAAGTCTCCTTTGCCCACGTAGTGGGTAACCCTTAAGTGGAGTTCGCTGTGGGATTCCTCTTAAATTATAAGGAATCTCGTGAGGGTACTGATGATTGTCCCTTTATTAAGAAGGGGAGCAGGAAATGTGAAAAAGAAACAATCTGTTTGCTGATTCAAAAATTTCTACTATGCGGAAAAAATCAAATTTGCTCATATTGGAAAATTTCAGTGGGTACACCCTCCTATGGATGTTATTAGAAAGAGTGTTGATGATCTTAAGCTAGCAGACAAGTGGAAAGTGTTGATCCAATTAACAGTGGCTGAAGACTACTCCAGGATTTTCTCCAAGAAGTATCTTAATATCGAAGGCAAGTCATTGAAGCTACTCAAGTGACCTCCTAATTTCGACCCAAATCATGAAACTCCCACTGTACCGGTATGGTTTAGTTTACCTGGTCTCAAGCTGCATTCTTTTCACAATCAGGTTCTCTACTCTATTCGGGCCATTTTTAAGGTTCCTCTGAAACTAGATATGTCTACTTTCAACCTAACTAATAGTTATTGACAACAAAGCGTCATGGAACACAAACCCCCATATTGTACCCATCTATAAGATGTTTGGTCACATCCTTGCTAAATGCCAAAAACATCATCCTAATTTGAAATCTAAGGTTCAAGTGAATAAGGATGGGTCTAACCCCACAACTGTGGGCATTTTAGTTCCATCCGAGGAGGATACTACCAGACATGAGGTGTCTGTTGCCCCTGAGGATCCTCCCCATGAAACTATTGTTACTGCTACTGCGAGTGATGAGATGCTGACATCTACAAAATCCATACAAAACAATACTGATGGACTCTTACCTATAAATGATGGTGTTCAGACTGATAATCAGGAGAGCCTCGCAGCTCAATTTCTTCAAGAAGTATACGGTGTAGCGGGAACTCATACTTCACATATTCCAGAATCTACTGTGGGTACTACTGTTGGTAATCCTTCTTCTTCAGCTCTACCCTATCAGACTGACTCTTCGGAGGAGGAATGACGGGTTTACGCTTTCAGGAGGAAGAAGAAGAACGGAGATCTACTAGAGCTCAGGAGTCTTATGGATGATGTTTTGGTTACTACGGGCAATAGTCAGCACCTTACCAATCTGCTAGCTGAATCCCTACCGAGAACTAGAGTCATAGGCAAGTCTAGATTGGAATGACCCACACTTTTTCAGTGTCTGGGTTGTTTTTTGAGCTTTTAATTTTATTTTTATATATACCCATCTTTTACTTTTTTTTTATGTGTGTTGTACTGTGTGGGTTGGGTGTTTAGGCCAACCCATACAAACATATATATGTATATGTATATATATTTATCTATATGTACATGTATATACATATATATGTATATACATATATACATATATATGTATATACACATATATATGTATATGTATATACATATATATGGGTTGGGTGTTTAGGCCCACCCATATATATATATATATATATATATATATATATATATATATATGTATAATGGCGTCGACAGCGACACACTCTGCTAGGGTTTCGCCCCATGGCTGTCATGGCGGTGATTTTATCGGCTTCTTCGCTTCTCTTCGACGTCTCCCACAACGACGTTCACTCTCTGTCTCTTCTGTTGAAGTCGATCGCTCCCAGTCGTCTCTGTAGTCGACAGAACGCTCTTGCCATCGTCGTCTGTTTCCTTAAATAAAGTCTCTACAGTCGTCTCCCGTAGCCGATCTTGCGTCTGTTTCTTTAGACGAAGGGCTATAGTCGTCTCGCTCCAAACGACCTGATCCTGACAGCGCTAACACTTTGTTTCCTCACTTCCTTGCGGTCTGTCAGTCTATTTCTTTCTTGACCGTGACTATCTTGTGAGGGAGATGGCCTCGACGCTCCGTTCCTATGCAAATGCCCTTGTCGTCGACTTGTCCATTTCTGCTCGTGCCCCTCCTCTAAGTTCAGAGCCTGTTTTTGCTATCGGTAAGTTTCGCAATGTTCCACAATCGTACCACAAGGCTCTTGAAGGTGGCGGCGAACACATTTTTATTAAAAAGTTTGGAAAAAAAAGGGAAGTCTGCACTTATTCTCACTGAGGTTGAAACTGGTAATCTAGCGTTCTCTTGACGTTTTGCTTTAGTGGGGAAATTCTTTTATAGTCACCCAAGACTGGAGATCATTAGAAAAGAATTTAATGCTATGAAACTATTGAGCAGTTGAAACATTAGTTTACTCGATGGTCGATATATACTTTTTCAGCTATCTCACGATGCCGATTACACTCTCATTTTCTCTCGAAAAGTTATCAAGATCGACAATCGTTCTATGAAAATTCTGAAGTGGACTGTCGGTTTTGTTCTAAAGGTGGAGTCACCTATCATTCAGTTTGGATAAAGTTTCCGGGGTTAAAATTACATCTGTTCAACATGGAAATCCTCTACTCTTTAGTAATTGCTTACGATAAACCTCTCTAGGTAGATAGTCCTACTCTTTCTTTCACCAGATGCTCTGTGACTTGTGTGTTATTTGAGAGAGATATCACTCAACCAACTCCGGATGAGATATGTATTGATACTATTCACAACGGGTATTAGCAAAATGTTGAAATAGAATCACATCCCTCTTATTGCTCTCATTGTAGTTTGTTTGACCATAGTTCTATATTTATTATTGCTTGCATCCTCATTTAATGCCGAATATTGCTAAAGATCGGCCACCTACCATCCTTGCTGAGAAGGTCTAATCCGATCCTCTTTCCAACATCGCAGTTCCACATGAAGAACACCTTACTATAGGTACAGATCCAAATGTGCTGATACAACTTACTGTTTTTGAATAATGTCCACTTACATGCCAAGACACTCGAGAGTGCTCTTTCGACCCGATAGAAGATCAGCTGGTACGACAAATAGTTGCTTCTAATGTTCAGTAACCTACACATATCCTGCACACTTTAAACCATTTTGCTGATCAGGTGAGCTAATTTTTGGATGAGGAATGACATGTCTACACTAGGAGGAAGAAAACGAACAGAGGACGACTCGAGCTAGGGAATCTATTGGATGATACATTGGTTACTACTGACAATGACACTCATTTGTCCAATTTATTAGCTGACTCCTTCCCTAGAACTAGAGGCAGGGCAAGACAAAATCGGGTCGCTCTCCAGCTACCTGATACTCTTATTTTGGCACGTTGTGGTTTTTTATTTAGATCTCTTATGTTTTTTGTTGTATTTTCTCTTTTTTTGAACTATTTGATTTAGTGATTTTTGTGTGAGCTGAGTGCCATGTTTGGGATCTTCCACAAAATCTATATGTACCATACTTTTTATTTAATATATTAGCTTCTGATTTTTAAATAAATAAATAAATAAATAAATATATATATATATATATATTAGGAAAAGAGCTACTCATGGCTTCTTACGCGTTAATATCTAAAGGCGGTTACAAAATATTGGAGGGAAAGAGGATCCCACTAAAAATAAAGAAAATACATATAATTCAATGAGTTCCTTCTTCCGCATTACAACTCCACCCGGAAAAGAAATAAAGATGAAACAAAGGTAAAACGTATACCCTATATGAACATGTATAACGTATACCCAAAGAAGTAAAATGTATACTCAAAGAGTGAAGTATACCCCATATGAACATGTATAAAAAATGAAACAAAGGTAGCGCAAGTTGCAAGCCAAAAATAGACGTCTTGAAAGCTGAAAAGAGCACCAACGAGCAAGTCCCAAAATTAAAAAATTTGTAGCTCAAAAACTGTGAAAACACCAAACAAACAAGAAAACAAGTGAGCAATAAAGAAAGATAATGCTCCACGATCTTCCAACCCCCCTTCCAGAAATGCATATAACAAATAAGGAGCCACAGTCTAGTCCAAAGGAAGAAGTGAAAGCCTCGTATAAATTCGGAGCCATGAGCTTCCATATCGAAAATTACAAGCCCATTCACAGAAAAAAGGTAGAGCTGGATCAGTGAGTTTAACCTCCAATATCCAATATCACAAGTATTCCCAGAAAGATTACTATAATAAATCCCATAAGCCATATCTCCACAAAACCCCTTCGAAGCCAAAACCCGACGCAAGATCCATCTGTAAGGCCACCAAAGTGTACTAGAGCAACCTGCCCAACTGCAACCAAAGTAAGGAGCCTTGGGCCTCCCAAGTTATTCATCTCATACGAGGCAATGGAGCCCTGGGCCTCCATGCTAGTATTATAAAACCAACCATTATATGAAGCATAAATAGTTGCCGCCCGCTCCACAGAAAACCAGACAACCAAAACGCCCAGAGATAAATAAAAAGGAATAAAAACAACCCAAAGAAGAGTCTGGGCCGAAACAAACCACCCAGCAAAAGAAAATAAGTTAAGAGGAACCATCCCTACGAATATAAGGAGGATCGATGTTGTCACCAATCAGCAGAGTGTGTAAAGAGGGGGGGAGTAGATCCCACCCTACAAATATTAGTGGAGCTACTTAAATTGGCAAGCCAATTAGCGTGTTGGTTCCCCTCCCTGTAATTGAAACTTCACATGACATTCATATTGGAGATTAAACCTTTAATCCTTTTAATATAATAAAGGATATCCCAAGGGGCCTCGACACCATTTGCCAAAATATCAATCAAGATGTGATTATCACATTCAAAAATAATAAAATGCCAGCTGAGAGCGTGAGCCATAATAACAGCCGTTAAAATGACCCTAGCCTCAACCTCTATGGGAGTATTAGCATATGAAGAAGATGAGAAGAAAAGAATACAGTTCCCTGCATAGTTTCTAACAATGCCCCCACAACCAACACCGTTGGCTTTCCAACTCCCATCTGTGTTAAACTTAATCCATCCCCGAGGAGGTGGCCGCCATCTAAGCAAAATCGGTGGATGAGGGAGCCTCCTCTCATCCAAATCCGTATGCCCCATAGAAAGAAAATAATTGATGCTTGAAAAGAAATTTTTTTTAAAACTCCCCATTCTCCACAGCTTATTAACGTAGGCAATAATATTAGTAAAGACCATCATACTCTGAATGGCCTTACCTTCACGAATAATGTTATTACGAGCCATCCAGATAAACCAACATATGATGTAAGAGTAAATTTGCAAAAAAATGTTTCTGCTTACGGTCCGGATTACAAATCATGGTAGTGAGCAAAAGATTCATCTCAGGAGTAACGATAGTACCAAACCACAGCCCAACCTTACTCCATATAAATAGTGACAAGAGAAGAAAATATGCTCTATAGTCTCCTCCGCCGAATTATACAAACAACAACGAGAGACTATTCTCAAACCTTTAATATATCATCACATAGTATTATAGAATGGAAAATGCGCCACGCCAGGAAAGACATAGAGGGAGTTCGTGCCCAACTCCACACCCCTTCACCCCAAGAGAGTTTTTGAAAATTATGTAAAGAGACATATAAAGATTTAGTAATGGAGCTAGTCCTGAGAAATTTCAAAGTAGGAGTCTTGCAAATGAGGGTCAAAAGGAATAGTGGAAATGAACTTAGCTCCCTCCATCCCCAAAATGCTAGTGAGAAGAGGAAAATTTCAATGGCCATCTACCCAAGTATCTGACACCTTGAGAATAGAATACCTCGTATCCCTCATATCAAGTAAAACATAAGACCAACAATCATGCCAGAAAGAAATATCTCCACTACCCACCTCCCATTAAATGAAATTCTTTGCTCAGTCTCTAATATGAAGCAATCTCTTCCACATCGTGGAATTACCAATCGCCAATTAATCAAAGCAGGATGAGAGTAACGACAATATTTCCCGTGCATGAAATTAGCCGATAAAGACTCGCCTTTCCTGAAATTAAACCACTGCTTAAAAAACATTAATATCAGTAATATGGTGCAGAGATTTGAAGCCCAAACCACCAACATACAGGGGTTTGCAAATATCCTTCCAAGACATCCATCTTCTACCAGAGTGACTTCCCACCCATAAAAACTTATTGAAGCATCTTTCAAGGTTCAAAATAGTACTTTTTTTTTGGGTTGGAGTACTTGAAGATTGTATAAAGGAAAGGAGTGAAGAATGCTCTTGAGCAATGTAATACGACCCCCAAAGGAAAGGAAATTATTTTTCCAATCCAAAATTCTTTTCCGCACCTTTTCCACTACTTCATCAAACTGAATACGTCTCTTCCTGCCTTTAAGGAGAAAAACCCCCAAATATTTAAGAGGAAGGGTAGAGAGGGAGAAGCCCGTAAAATTTGCAATCCAGCATGCATTAGAACGATTGACCATGTTTCCCAAGTAGATGCTACATTTATTAGCATTAAATAGTAGACCAGAGACGGATTGAAAGTCAACCATTAAGCTGTGAATCTCCTTCACCGTTTTTTTTCTAGCATTAGAAAAAAGTATCATGTCATCGACATAAGCTAAATGAGTGATCACCATGTTAGATTTATGAGCGTATTGCAAATTGGGGTTTCTCCTGAAAAGATTGTTTAAGAGGTGAGAGAGATAATCAAATATTAAAATGAAAATAGTAGGGGATAAATGATCTCCCTGCTTAATCCCATAGCCCGTACTAAAAAAACCCAGAGACTGGCCATTAATGAGAATACTATATTTATTGCAATGAAGCCAAGAAATGATAATTTTGCAAAACTCCTGAGAGAAACCTCGTGCCTTAAGAACCTTCAATATAAACTCTCAACTAAGAGAATTATAAGCCTTACGGATATCCAATTTAGTGATCATGTTGCCCCCTGTACATTTTTTATCAATGTCAAGAATGAGTACCTGTGCCAGCATGATGTTATCATTGATCCTCCGCCCCTGAATAAAGGCGGATTGATTCAAAGAAATTAATTTGTTGAGGTGAGGTTGGATGTGTCTGGCCAAAATTTTACTAATCAACTTTGAAATAACAGAAGTCAGAGAGATGTGTCTAAAATGATCCCAAGAGTTCTTTTGAGTATTTTTGGGAATGAGAACAATTGTAGCGACAGAGAAATAATTTCATGGTGTTTCCCTTTTAAAGAAACTTTGAATAGCCTCCACTACCTGATTCTTATCAATACTCCAATATTTAATGTAGAAGGCAAAAGTGAAACCATCCGGCCCCGGAGCCTTATTACAATTAATATCTAACAGAGTAGAATAGATTAAGGTCCACCATGTGATGACGTACATCATCAAATAAAGAGGCATGAATAGAGCCCGAGGTCTCGTGGAACTCATAAAGTTTAGAAAAATAAAGTACCACTCTCTCCCCTATCTCCTCATCCTTAGTTATCCAGTTCCCCTCATTGTTTTTAATCCTCACAATAGCGTTATTGGCTCTTCTTTGTTTAATGGAGGCATGAAAATATATAGTGTTTCTATCTCCTTGAGAGAAATGAGTCTCCCCAGCTTTTTGTTGCAACAACTCCTCTTCCCAAAGAGAGGCCTCTAGTAACTCTTTATTGGCTTCCTGTAAATCGTGGATGATATTATTAGTATTCTCATCAAGAGTGTGAAGCATGCTCACCCTATGTTCGACCCTTTTGACTCTAGCATGTACAACACCAAAAACATCCCAATTCCAGACCTTAGAGCAACATCCTTATTCTTATGCAATTTCCAAAGAGTGTACCAAGCATTACCCACCTCCTCACATTTCCAATTCTCAGCAATTAATCACAAAAAATCATCATGTCTAGCCCAGATATTTAAGAAACGAAAGTGATAGGTGGAGACATTTTTAAAATAATCAAAGGATAAGAGAAGTGGGCTATGATCTGAGCTAGGTCTGCAAAGGTATTGAACCTGCGAAAACCCATAAGAGGAGATCCATAGTTGATTAGCAAGACATCTATCAAGCCGTTCAAACAACTTACCCCTTTTCAAAGTAAATTTAGAACCAATGAAACCCAAGTCAGAAATGCCCGCTAGAGCCAAAATTTCATTGAATTTGTCAGTTAAAGTGGTGTCAAATCTTCGACCACCTAATTTTTAAGATTCGTGCATCAACATATTGAAATCCTCTCCAACCATCTAGTTTTGATTGATAGAAGAACCCATCTCCGAAAGTTTGTGCCAGAGATCAAATCTAGCAGCATTAGTAGTTCCGATGTAGATAAAAGTAAGAAATCCCAAGAAAACTTCTATAGAGAAGAGAGTATGTACAAACTGTCTATCATCAGTAATGACATCAACTGTAATATGCTTCCTCCAAAACAACCAAATTTTGTTAGAGCAATTAGCAAAAAAAGAGAAATTTTTGAATTTACCCAAGATACGATCATCCGGAGAGGAGACCAAGGGTTCCAAAATAGCAAATATATCAACCTTATGAATCCTTGTTATTAATTTGAGTCTACCAAGGGAGTGAGGATCCGCAGCTCCCCTGATATTATAAATAAGGATGTTAAACATGAGTAGACATATTACCCTTCCTATAAGATCTAGGTTGGGTTCGTCCGTTTTCTCCATCTAAAAAGTATTGATTCATCTCTAGCATATTATTCCCATTAGTGTGATTTTGCACCTCTTGAACTTTTTTCCTCCTACGGTGCTTTTAAATATGCAATTCATCCCTTAAAACTTTTGAAATATCTTCCGAAGGAGTGTCTCAGAGAGCATCAGAATGATGAGAATAAATAGAACTATTATCCATATTCAAAGCGTCATGGAGAGAAGTCGAGGAAGGGCGAGCCCCTCGGTAATAGAGATGATGATAGGAGGGTCCAGAGCAGTTAGTACTTGCGTAGTATTCTCAATCGAGGCAATAACATTAGAGAAGGAAGGATCTTGGTTTTTATTAGCATTCAAAAATAACAGGGAGAGAGGCAGAAGCCCCCTCAATATTAGAAATATCAGGAGGATTCGAATCAGATAACATCTGCTCAATTCTACCCTCGGCAGGAGCCGAAGGGATGATAGTGGGGTGGGACACAGCTGCTAAAGGATCAGCCTCAACAACCGCAACATTTTCAGGAAGCGTAGTTTGCTCCTCGTGCGACTGTTTCCTACCATCCCCTTTCCTCAGTTCAGGATGTAACTTGAAACATTGATCCTGATCATGACCAAACATTCGACAATGTATGTAGTAGGAGGGATATTCTAATAATACCTGTTGCCTATTACCAATGTGCTCTGACCCAATCCAGACCTCATCAGTTGGAGGTAAAATCACATCCCGTTCAATCAAAACTCTAGCCATAGAAGGTCTCGTGAGATTATAGGTCGGAGAATCTAATTTTAGAGGTCTCCCGAACATAGCAGCTAAAGAGAAGAGGATTTCATGATTGAAGAGATGAACTTTTAAAGATGGGAATTTAAGCCAGACTGGAATAATAGGAGCCTCTGCTTTAGGATTAAAATTTGTTGACCATTTTAATGCCTTCATACCGCAGTCCTCAAACCGCACCAAATGATTCACAAACAAGCGTGTATATTCCTCTTCATTAGATAGTTGGATCAAAATGTGCCTTCCATCCAAGGGACCTATCTTCCATTTTCCCGTAAGCCTCATCAATTCAAAGTGTTTTCGAAGAAACTCCAATTTTTGATACCCATAGAGGAACTTCCCTACTAGATGAAAACGACAGGAGGCGAGTTTGCAGTTCTTGGCATCAGAGAGGAAGGGAGCAAGCTTTTCCTCTTTCCGGCCAAGACATCGAACGAAGGAAGTATCGGAATCGAGCGCGAGATTGTCGTAGAAAGCAGAAGGGATGTTTGGAACACCATCAGCGGCAACGCTAACATAACAACGAAGCCTTTTACCAGTGTCACCAAGGCCGCCGGTCGTCATGCCAGCGTACGAGCGAGCCATGACGAACGATCACTCGTGTCGCCATCGAATCACAAACCCTAGCAGAGATTGAGGCGGAAACATCGTGCATTTATATATATATATATATATATATATATATATATATATATATATATATATAATTTTTTTTATAGAAAAAGCCCAAGGGCTGATATATTAAAGATAAAAATACAGATAAGTTTGTGTGAGTGGGCCTAAACACCCAACCCATACGGTATAACACCAAAAAAAATGTAAAATATGAGTACATATAACAATAAAAAGAACCCCAAAAACCACTCGGGGGGCTGAAAAAGTGTGGGTCTTGCCTCTGGCTCTAGTTCTCAGTAATGATCTAGCTAGCAGATTGGTAAGGTGCTGACCATTACCTGTAGTAACCAAAGTATCATCCATAATACTCCTGAGCTCTAGTAGATCTCCATTCTTCTTTTTTCTCCTGGAAGTGTAAACCTGTCATTCCTCCTCCGAAGAATACTACTGAACCAGAAGGAACAATAGTACCCACAATAGGTTCTACAATATGAGAAGTGTGAGTCACCAGTTATTTCTTGAAGTGGAGCTGCGAGGTTTTCCTGATTATCAGTCTGAACACTATCATTTATAGGCAATTGTCGATCAAAATTTTTTTGTATGGAGTTTGTAAGTGCCAGCATCGCATTACTCGCAGTAACAATAACAACAGTATCATGGGGGAGTCCTCAAGTGCAACAGACACCTCCTGTCTGGTAATAGCATCCTCAGGTGGAATTAAAATGTCCACAGCAGCAGAGTTAAACCCATCCTTATTCACTTGACCCTTAGATTTCAAATTAGGATGAAATTTGTGACATTTAACAAGGATATAACCAAACATCTTACAGTGGGTACAATATGGGGGTTTGTGTTCCATGACAATTTGTTTCCAATAACCATTATGGGTTGTGCCTAGCCAGACTTCAGTAACATCTGCTAAAGTAATATCCCTTTCCACAAATATTCTTGCCACCGAGGGTCTAGTTAGGTTGAAAGTGGGCAGATCTAGTTTTAAAGGATTCCCAAGGATGACCCAAATAGAGTAGAGAACCTGATGGTGAAAAAAATGCAGCTTAAGACCAGGTAAACTAAACCATACCGGTGTAGTGGGAGTTTCATGATTTGGGTCGAAATTAGGAGACCACTTGAATAACTTCATTGATTTGCCTTCGATATTAAGATATTTATTGGAGAAAATTTTGGTTTAGTCTTCAGCCACTGTTAGTTAGATTAACGCATGTCTCCTATCCATGAGTCTCACTTTGCACTTGCCTACTAGCTTAAGATCATCAACACTCTTTCTGATAACCTTCATAGTAGGGTGTTCCCACTGAAATTTTTCAATAAGAGCAAATTAAAATTTTTCCTTCAGGGTAGAAATTTCTGTTTTAGAGAAAAAAATTGCATCTTTTATGCATTTTCTGCTTCCCTTTTTAAGAAAGGGACAATCATACATGACGAATGGCGAATGACTGCTCTGCTAGGGTTTCGAATGGCAATCGCCATTTGATTCTGTCGCTCGACCTTTGTGTTTCGTCGGCTCGCGCCCGCCTTGTCGTTGTTCTGCTGCTCGGCGTTCGTCTGCGTCTGCTCGACGAGTCTCTCTGCTCCATGAGTCTGCTCAGCGTGTGTCTGCTTGGCGTTCGTCTTCTATCTGCTCGACGAGTCTGCTCGGTGTCGCTCGCTCGGGTTAGTCTGCTCGACGAGTCTCGAAGCTTCGCGCTTCCGTTCTGCTCGTGAAGCTCAGTGTTCCTACCGCAGCAACTTTGCTGCAGCTTAACTCCGACAGCTCTCCTTGCTCTGATGGCGCCTCTTTGTTTGGTTGAGCCGGACAAAGTTTCCTTTGCTCACGTGGTGGGTAACCCTCAGGTAGAGTCTGCTGTGGGATTCGCCTCAAGTTATAAGGAATCTTGTGAGGGTACATATGATTGTCTTTATAGATATATGGATTCTCTTATGAAAAGTTTATATTTGTTATTTTCATTCAAGTTAAATTGGACCATGGGGTCAAAATTTGATGGAGCTCTGTTTTCTTGAAATATCTGCTACTAATCGTTTTAAAGCGATTTGCAATGTTTTCTTTAGATGGCTTTAACAATTTTTATTGATGTTTCCTTTTGAAGTAAGCATTGGTCTTATTCCTATTTATGTGCTTGATTTATGTGGTAATGTGAGTGATTTTTTGATTGTTGATTATTACTTTCAAGCTTTGAATGAACCTTGTTCACAGCTAATATGCACATTTACGCTTGTATCCTCATCAGATATTTATAGGCTTGTGAACATTTTCATTAACATATGCCAAAGAGTATTCTCTATTGGAGTAGAAGCCAGCAATATTTTCAGAAATATTTTTAGATTAGACTGAATATCCCTTCGAGAATGCAAAGTAGCTATATGAAACATTGCGGTCTTCTTGAATTTATTTATTTATTTTTTTTGAATATGTCCATTCTCCTTTGGAGCATATCTTAATTTTTCAATACTACAATGCCTGCTAATTCTCTAATCAATGATTTTTCTTACCATCTACTAGTTTTTTCCTATACTCATCTATATATATATTATTCTTATGATTTATTATCATATCCATTTTTTTATTTTTATTTTTATTTTATGTTGGCTTGTGTCTTAATGTGGTCAAACAATATCTGTTTTCGCAGGAGCATTTGCACTATGATTTGGTGAAGAGTGTTGATCCAGATATGAAGAAGGTTATTGTTCAGATTAATGTGTTCAAGCAACATCGGCAAACAATTCAAGTATGGTTATCATAATTATTTTTTGAGCTCAGTTAATGGAGGGATCCTCTATTGAACAATAGTAAAAAAAGACATTTTTCTTCCAATATGGTTTTTAGCAATGCTATATTATCTTGAAAGGAAAATGTGATGAACTTATATAGTATCAACACTTATTTTCCCTTTATTTATACATTATCGTGGCTTACTTTGCTTTCAAACAGATGTGGACAAAAACACTACTGGAGGAGTTTTATTTTCTTGTTACACTTTTGATAATTAGGCCATTATCTATATTTCTAGCAATCTAGTTTTCCATCAAATGACAAAATATATTGAATTTTATTGTTATTTTATAAGGGATGTTATTCTGCAGGAGAGATTACTACTTTTCTTGTTTACTATGCAGAACAATTGATTTGTATCCTATTAAAGCTCTAGGACTTTTCCATCTTTTAAACCTGAATTGCAAACTGAATCTTGTTTTTCTATATTCTCCAAGTTATGGAAAGATCAAGTTAGGAACGGAATCTATATTCAGCGAGTATCATATTTCATGTGGCTATTCTTTGGAACATTGTGCCTTTTTTCTCTTTTTATAATAGAATCTCCAGTGATAATATAACATAAATCAATTTTTTCTCTAATTTTTTTTTTTTAAAGATTATGTGGTTGACGCTACAGATTATGTGATTTAATTAAAACAATTCATTCATGAATTGATCTCGTCCAGTAATATGATCAAACTTTCTTTAGGAACAAGTAATTTTTTTTTGAAGATAGTACGGATTTTCCTTAATGTGCTTTAACTTTTTGTCTTTGTATCATTGTTCCAATAACTTTTGCTGTCCCATTGAAAGTTTGTTTTTACAACCCGAATCTCATACTATTCACTGCAAAGTTATTTTAATTGTCAATAAGTCAGTCAAGAAAGACTTTAAGTTCAAGTTTGCTTTTAAGCGATGATGCTTCAGTTTTGACTCTTTGTCAAATCATCATCTATTCCACATTCTTTGTCTACTTTTATATGCATTACAATAAAGATAAGGGGCATTCAAATACAGAGCACACAATTCTTATGCGATTACATATCTCAAACCTAATATTTCAGATTTACACACAAAATATAATATGAAACTTAAACCAGCGTGGACTGATGATAAAAAATTATGGTGGCATGGGAATTAGTTCATTATAACTGAGATCATTATGCTATTTAGGTGAAGATTTCATGCACAAAATCAGAATTATTTATTATGTTGGATCTAAATAAATGCAATCACACTTTGCAAACAGCTAATAGCCAAAGAGGCAAGGTTTAAAGTGGAGAAGTTCAATGAGACGGACTTTGTTTTCTCGAAGATGCAGGTGGAAGATTTGTTATATCACAAAAAAATTGTAATTGTCCCTATAAGAAATCA
>NEWO01000028.1:1931193-1947182 GCA_003013225.1 Phalaenopsis aphrodite
GGATCATTACAATCATAAATTATTTAGGTGGAGAGACACCACATTCAACGAAATGCAGATGTACAAAGCATGATTAGAACTCAGGATATTTCGTCAGCTATTTCTGAAGAATCTTGATATGTGGTATATATGATATTGTTGATCAGGAAGATGGAGAAAGAACAAGTGCTCAACTCGAAGGAGTATTGGAAGTTCCTTAGTCACATGCTATAAAAGTCAGAAGATACAACTGAGTGAAACAACCGATACAATGTTTTGCTTCTTCTTTACACTATTTGTTACTAACTGATAGTGGTGAACTAGAGTGCTTTGAGGAGGCCACTCAAGTTGACGATTCATGGGAGTGAGTGCTTGCCATGGATTAAGAAATGCAATATTTGGAGCCAAATCTGGCTTTAGATTTGACGGTACTTCCAAATGGCAAAAGAGCACTACACAACAAGTGGGCCTACATACTGAAAAAGGAGTCAAATTGTAGCAAACACTGCAAGACAAGGCTTGTTATGAAGGGTTTCTAGCAGAAGGAAGGAGTGGATTACATAGAGATCTTCTCCCCAATGTTGAAGAAGACGACTGTTAGGGTTGTGCTGAGTGTGATAGCAGAGGAGATCTGCTTTTATAGCAGATAGATGTAAAAATAACTTTCTTACATGAAGATTTTGAGGAGTTATACATAGTGCAACTACAATGTTATAAGGTTTTGGTCTTCAGATTTAAGAAGAGCCTCTTTGGCTTGAAGCAAGCCCCGAGACAGTGATACAAGAGGTTTGACAGGTTCATGTCAGATGTCAGAGAATGCGTACATAAAGTGTCAGACATACTACTATTGTTTCATCAAACATTTCGATAACTATTATTTTTTGTTTTTTTGTTTTTTTTTTGTAGATGTTATGTTGATTGTAGGGGCAGATATTAAAAAAATTTGGGACTTGAAGAAACAATTATTAAATGAGTTCACGATGAATGATTTAGGTCCGACTGGGAAGATTCTCAGGATAAGAATTATTAAGGATAAAAGTGTACGAACACTAAAGTTTTTACAGACAGAGTATGCTGAGAAGATCCTACAGAGGTTGAACTCGAGCGAGGCGAAATTAGTTTCAATTCCCTTAGGCAGTCATTGTAAACTATTTAAGGAGCTATCACCAAAACTCTGATGTAGAGTAGGCACAGATGAACATAACTTCTTATGCTTCATTAGTTGGAAATTTGATGTATGCGATGTTTTATATCAAACTAGATATTGCTTATGCAGTGAGGTAGTCAGCAGGTACATGGTCAATCCAGGTAGACATCATTTGGAGGTCGTAAAGTGGATTCTCATGTATTTAAGAAGAAAATTTAACATAGCACTTTATTATGGAAATGCATGGATCAACTACAAGGATTTGTAAATTCAAATCTAGTAGGAGATGTGGATAGTAGGAGAAATACAACGGGTTATATCTTCACATTGGAGAACACAACATTGAGTTGAGTTTCCATGTTGCAGTAGATCATTCCACTTTCAACTATGGAGACCGAATATATTGCTATCACTAAGGCTAGCAAGGAGATGATTTGACTACAGAATTTCATGGCAGAATTGAGCAATGAGCAGGGGATTGGAAAGCTATACAGTAATAGTATGAGTACGATTCATCTTGCTAAGAACACAGCTTTTCATGTCAGGAGGAAACACATGCAGCTCAAGTATCATTTCATTTGTTCTTTTCTAGAAGATAGACAATTATTTCTGAAAAAAATACACAGCTGAGAATCTCGTGGATAAGTTGACCAATGTGGTGATTGTTGAGAAACTGAAGTTGTGCTTGGCTTTAATTGGGTTTCATGAAAGTGGACCAGGGATGAGCCACACCGCGGTACATAACCACGGTGCGTGTCTATGAAGGTGATTCAGATGGAGGTGTAGGTATAGAGGTTTGACGCTCGGTGCTTTGTCTCCAAGTGGGAAATTTTTATATAGTGTGGAGCCAAAGCATTTCAAGTTGCATTTAGGGCTGGCGTTTAGGTGCCCGCCATGGGCGCTCAAGTGCTTTATAAGGGTTTGGAAACAAAAAGGTCGTCGCCTATGCACTGACCATGTGGCGCCTAAGAGCTCTACATGATGCGGGCGCGCTTGTTTTCCTGTGAGATTAGCGCATAAACGCTAGTGTATTGGCGTCTAGGCGCCCATTATGGGCCCCAAAACAGAGAGCTTGGCACTTATGCGCCAAGTTTGGGCGTCTAAGCGTTCGGTGCTGTTAATACACGAAAAATTGATTTTTTAAGTTGATTTCGAGAGTGGTAAATGTGAACTTGTTTTTTCTTTCTTTTGAATTCTTCAACGAACATCCCTTTGAAAGTGAGGAGTATTGAAGAGTTAGTGCATACTGACGTATGTGGTCATACTTCAGTTTAATCTATTGGAGGTTAGCGTAATTTTATCACATTCATTGATGATCACACGAGAAAGGTATGAGTTTATTTCTTAAAACAGAAATTTGATGTATTTGAAGTCTGTTAGAAGTGGAAGGCTATGGTTGAAGATGAGACACACTTGAAGCTAAAGTGTCTCAGATTGGAAATGAGGGTGAGTACTGTGATCGGAAGCTCAAAAATTTCTGTGCTACCGAGAGGGTCATACATGAGTTAATTGTCTCAAGGACACTGCAGTAGAATGGTGTGGCTTAGCGATTAACAAAACAATCACGGAGTGTGCTACGTGTGTGAGGCTTCATGCAGGCTTGCGAAAATAATTTTGGGCTGAAGCACTTAACACTGCAGTTTATCTGATCAACCACAACCTATCAGTACCTTTAGAGGAAGGCTTACTTGAAAAAGCCTGGGTGAGTATTTGAGTGTTCTGCATATGTGCATGTTGGTGCAGGGTCCAGGAGCAAGCTTGACTCAAAATATGTCAAGTGCACCTTCATTGGATATGACTCGGTTTGGGTATAAGTTCTGGGATCATTACAATCATAAATTATTTAGGTGGAGAGACACCACATTCAACGAAATGCAGATGTACAAANGGATCATTACAATCATAAATTATTTAGGTGGAGAGACACCACATTCAACGAAATGCAGATGTACAAAGCATGATTAGAACTCAGGATATTTCGTCAGCTATTTCTGAAGAATCTTGATATGTGGTATATATGATATTGTTGATCAGGAAGATGGAGAAAGAACAAGTGCTCAACTCGAAGGAGTATTGGAAGTTCCTTAGTCACATGCTATAAAAGTCAGAAGATACAACTGAGTGAAACAACCGATACAATGTTTTGCTTCTTCTTTACACTATTTGTTACTAACTGATAGTGGTGAACTAGAGTGCTTTGAGGAGGCCACTCAAGTTGACGATTCATGGGAGTGAGTGCTTGCCATGGATTAAGAAATGCAATATTTGGAGCCAAATCTGGCTTTAGATTTGACGGTACTTCCAAATGGCAAAAGAGCACTACACAACAAGTGGGCCTACATACTGAAAAAGGAGTCAAATTGTAGCAAACACTGCAAGACAAGGCTTGTTATGAAGGGTTTCTAGCAGAAGGAAGGAGTGGATTACATAGAGATCTTCTCCCCAATGTTGAAGAAGACGACTGTTAGGGTTGTGCTGAGTGTGATAGCAGAGGAGATCTGCTTTTATAGCAGATAGATGTAAAAATAACTTTCTTACATGAAGATTTTGAGGAGTTATACATAGTGCAACTACAATGTTATAAGGTTTTGGTCTTCAGATTTAAGAAGAGCCTCTTTGGCTTGAAGCAAGCCCCGAGACAGTGATACAAGAGGTTTGACAGGTTCATGTCAGATGTCAGAGAATGCGTACATAAAGAGTCAGACATATTACTATTGTTTCATCAAACATTTCGATAACTATTATTTTTTGTTTTTTTGTTTTTTTTTTGTAGATGTTATGTTGATTGTAGGGGCAGATATTAAAAAAATTTGGGACTTGAAGAAACAATTATTAAATGAGTTCACGATGAATGATTTAGGTCCGACTGGGAAGATTCTCAGGATAAGAATTATTAAGGATAAAAGTGTACGAACACTAAAGTTTTTACAGACAGAGTATGCTGAGAAGATCCTACAGAGGTTGAACTCGAGCGAGGCGAAATTAGTTTCAATTCCCTTAGGCAGTCATTGTAAACTATTTAAGGAGCTATCACCAAAACTCTGATGTAGAGTAGGCACAGATGAACATAACTTCGTATGCTTCATTAGTTGGAAGTTTGATGTATGCGATGATTTGTATCAAACTAGATATTGCTTATGCAGTGAGGTAGTCAGCAGGTACATGGTCAATCCAGGTAGACATCATTTGGAGGTCGTAAAGTGGATTCTCATGTATTTAAGAAGAAAATTTAACATAGCACTTTATTATGGAAATGCATGGATCAGCTACAAGGATTTGTAAATTCAAATCTAGTAGGAGATGTGGATAGTGGGAGAAATACAACGAGTTATATCTTCACATTGGAGAACACAACATTGAGTTGAGTTTCCATGTTGCAGTAGATCGTTCTACTTTCAACTATGGAGACCGAATATATTGTTATCACTAAGGCTAGCAAGGAGATGATTTGACTACAGAATTTCATGGCAGAATTGAGCAAGGAGCAGGGGATTGGAAAGCTCTACAGTAATAGTATGAGTACGATTCATCTTGTTAAGAACACTGCTTTTCATGTCAGGACGAAACACATCTAGCTCAAGTATCATTTCATTTGTTCTTTTCTAGAAGATAGACAATTATTTCTGAAAAAGATACACACAGCTGAGAATCTTGTGGATAAGTTGACGAATGTGGTGATTGTTGAGAAACCGAAGTTGTGCTTGACTTTAATTGGGTTTCATGAAAGTGGACTAGGGATGAGCCGCACCGCGGTACATAACCACGGTGTGTGTCTATGAAGGTGATTCAGATGGAGGTGTAGGTATAGAGGACTGATGCTTGGTGCTTTGTCTCCAAGTGGGAGATTTTTATATAGTGTGGAGCCAAAGCATTTTAAGTTGCATTTAGGGCTGGCGTTTAGGTAACACCAGCCATGGGCGCTCAAGTGCCTTATAAGGGTTTCCTAAACGTCAGCCATGGGCGCTCAAGCACCTTATAAGGGTTTGGAAACAAAAAGTTCGTCGCCTATGCACTGACCATATGGTGCCTAAGAGTCCTACATGATGCGGGCGCGCTTGTTTTCCTGTGAGATCAGTGCATAAATGCTAGTGTATTGGCTTCTAGGCACCCATTATGGGCCCCAAAACAGAGAGCTTGGCACTTATGCGCCAAGTTTGGGCGTCTAAGCGTTCGGTGCTGTTAATACACGAAAAATTGATTTTTTAAGTTGATTTCGAGAGTGGTAAATGTGAACTTGTTTTTTCTTTCTTTTGAATTCTTCAACGAGCATCCCTTTGAAAGTGAGGAGTATTGAAGAGGTGAATTTTGGTGATTCAACATGGTTTTTATGTTGGATTGGAGATATAAGATTGTTGGTGCTAGTTTTATAAGTTTCTTCGTGTGAGTGTGGAGAAAAAACTTTTGTGAGTCTTTTGTAAAACTTTCTGAATTACATTGTGAAATTTGTGGTTGTATGGCTCCGTTTTTTTTCCCGCTTTTGGGTTTTTTCTAATAAATTCCTTTGTGCTTTCTTAAATTTTTGGTTCCGAGTTTTCTCGAATCATGTGATCTTATTTCACGGTGAAGTTCGAAGGTGACTCTCTCGAAGTAGGTTTCTTAACAAAGGGAAAAATTTAGCCTGGTTTCAATGTAGGTAGGCTATGTACCCGATTCGTTCGGGGGAGGAATTTTTGTTTGTTGTAAGTTTTTTGAGCCATTTGGGAAGGAGACCTACACGAGCAATTCAATGCCTTGATTCAAGAGGGGACGGTCATGAAATATAGGGATAGATTTGAATTGTTGTCGGGACGATTGTGGGGGATTTCTGAAGCAAGACCAACGGAGAATTTCATGAAGAGCTTAAAACCTGACATACTGGCAGCACTCCGATTACTAAGACCGCGGGGATTGAGGGATATGATGGAGCTAGCTCAGAGATAAAGGATAATAACCAAATGAAGAAAACCAGCAGGAGCGACACAGATGAAGCGTCGTAGGAAGTGTTGTAACCACGATGATGCCAAAAGTTTATACAGTAGAAATCCAGAGGGAGGCTGCACTAGACACAAATAATGGACCAGGACCAGGAGCAACACTCAAACGCCTTATAGAGATAGCTTCCGGAGAAGCGAAATGGGTTATGTTTTCATTATGATAAGAAGTTTAGTTCTCATAGAAATGTGTATTTTGGGATGGGTGTGGGTGAAGAGGTAGATAACAAAGAAATAGTGACAGCTGTGGGTGAAGAGGAGGAACACTCCCATTTTTTCCCATCTTGAGGACAATGTGTCTTTTGGGAGTGGTGTATTGTTACGAGAGTGCCTAGCCTAAGGGCAAATTTTTCTTTTGTTTGCCTAGGGCAATTTAGTATTTTATTATTATTGTTGTTGGGCATAAATAGATTTGTTATGTCTAGGGTTAATTTTCATGCATGAGATTGAGTTGTAAGTCATAGGTTTTGGTTTTGGGAGATATTTCCTACCACTCGAATTGCAGGAATTGAGAGAGATCGCCTAGCTCTCAAATTTTAGGTATTTATCTTTGGTATTTGTGTGAGCTGTTTGGATAATTGAAGAAAATATTCGTGTTTGCCATAATTTTTTGTTGAAAGACGTGTCGATTTCTGCTTTAGATCATAACAGTGTGTGTGTGTGTGTTGTGTAATGTTTGAGATAAGGTGAATAAAATTATTTATAGTTTCGACATTAATGGTGGGAGTTATCTACGCTAAATTAAATGTACTGTGCGCCTAAATCTCAGTTACAGCCTCTCTAAAACTGAAATATATACTAAAACTAGTAAAATACAACTTAAAATAGGAAAGACCTATGCAATGCAGCGAGTTTACATTTCTAACCGTGTCTATAAGATTTAAGGTTGGCATCAATTTTATCTTTTTCATTTTTGTTTGGAATATTTACATAATTGGCACACAATTCTTATGTATTTACATATCTCACATCTAGACTTTTTTATTTATATATATAACCTTTTGGTGTTTTAAGCCTATGCATGGAAATGTGTATTTCACTTTTTAAAAGTGGTAGTAGTGCTATGGTTGAAAATATGAAAGTCTGGTTTGAAATATGTGAATACATAAGTATCGTGTGCTATGTATATATATTCCCCTTTTTGTTATTTTGTTTTGTTTATGTTTTAATTTAAACTAAAATATGTTTGATTGAGCTAGTTAATTTTAAAAAATACTCAAAACATCTTATATTTGTTTTGAGTGTTTTAAAAATAAGTTTATTTTTTTTCTTGAATTGAAAATAAAGCATATTAGAATCATACCGTTCAGACATAATTTCAAAAATAAAAGAAATAATAAAAAAAAAAGAAAATAAAATTGCTGCCAAACAGGCCTGGGCTAATTATTTCTGATGAAAACACCATGTTATTCATCTGTAGCAAACTGAAAGAAGTTGGTCTCTTTATTTTCTGGCAAATCTTTAGCTTCTCATGCTATAGAAACTTCATTCATGAAATTAATTCTTTTGGCATATAGATGAATTATCATACTTTTTAACAAGTTATTAATTGACATTAAAAAGGTTTCTCAATAGGAACCCCTCTCTTGTACAATAAAATATTATCCTATCAGTTTCCTCTGTCATTTACAAAGATACTAGATATTTCAGATTGGTAGCGGCATTTTTTCTTTGAATGTGGATTTTGCGATTATTGAACTGATAAAATTGTCAAAATGATCCCTTGACTCTGTGCTGGGGGTCATTTTAGATCATTTTAGTCCTAAAGTCTCAAAAAGTGTCAGTTTAGTCCCTATACTCTTTTTATGGGGGCTAAAATAGTTCTCCTTGGGACTATTTTAACCCATATTAAAAGAGTCTAGGTACTAATTTAACATTTTTATAAACCCTGGCACTAAAATGACACTATGTAAATAGTTATATGACTATTTTGGCACTTTTATTGAATTGAATTGAACTCTGCAAATTATATTTCACGTCTCTAGAATATTGAAGATGCAAACACGAATCTATATTTCAGTCCCATACCCATTTCCTTCATAAATCTAATGAGAAAGTATTTTGAAACTGAGACCATATGCGTGAAAAACCAATTTTTTTGAACAAAATAGATGATTTAGCTTCTGTGAGATTCAGTGTGTAACCATAGTTTAATTTTGGCTGTGTACGGATCTTTCGCTTCGCGCCTGATGTCAGAACAAAAGAAGATTCTATCCTCTTTCTAAGATAGGGGAGCTGGGGGGTGAGTGGAATCAATTCAACTCACGGAGAGCTCATCACTCTCCTGCGTACCTGAGTGCAAAGTTTTTGCAATTTTTCAAGATGCTTTTGCTTTGTCTAAAGATCGCACTATTAGGCAGCTGGGCGGGCGGAAGCGTATCGCTCAGTTCACCTTCACTCAGCTATAGCTTCAAGAAGTCCGTACAAGATTTGGTTGTAGCGAAACTGACTACTTTGTTCATGACCAAGCGCTTAACTGCCTGAACGTCTTTCCAGTGGATGTGCTAGCTGTTAAGAACTTGTACCTCCCCGTGATTGCCCCGATCGCCAGGATATAGTTCCCTGAGAGGACGGTGTGGGTAACCTCCTCCAGTGATCCAGTCCTAGGACTTGAGACGACGGGTTACGTCGCGAAAGAGATGGGAGGCATTTCAAATTCTATTGATACGAAATTTCTTTCTATTCGATAAGGGGATGGCTTTGATAATACATATTTGCAACTCTTTGCCTAATATCTGAATTATATTAAGTTTTTTGATGAAATCAAGAAGTTTTGTTTTTTTCTTTTTAAGCACCTACGTGCATTTTATTTGCACATTGTATTCTAATCTTTATGTTTTAAGTTAGCTGTTCATTTTAACAGTATTTGAAGCCTCAAGATCACGGAAAGCTTTCACAAGTGGAGCTTCTTGTTATTGACGAAGCTGCAGCTATTCCACTACCCATTGTGAAGTCGTTATTGGGTCCATGGCTGGTTTTCCTCTCATCTACTGTGAACGGGTACACCCTGATTTCCCAGGAATGCTCTTCACCCAAGTTTTTTGCTCCATTTTTAATATAACTTGGGGGATTTTTGGATTTTTGTTTTGTTTTGTTTATGTTTTTGGTTGAAATAAACATGTCTGGTGCGTTGTAACATGTTTGGTTGTTTTTAGAAACAGTCAAAGAAACTTTTAGATATTTTGAGTGTTTTTAAAATTATCTTAATTTGCTTTTGAAAACCAAAATAAAAATATATAAAAAGTGCACTATAAAAAAGTGTACTAAGGGGCCGTTTGGGATCATTTAACTTTTATATTCTATATTTAGTTTTTATTTTGTTTTTTTCTATGATTTGATTTGTAGCAAAACATGTTTGCCTTTTTGATTCAAGTATGTTTT
Source organism: Phalaenopsis aphrodite (assembly GCA_003013225.1). NCBI lineage: Eukaryota > Viridiplantae > Streptophyta > Magnoliopsida > Asparagales > Orchidaceae > Phalaenopsis > Phalaenopsis aphrodite. Next base: position 1,940,671 of record NEWO01000028.1, read on the forward strand.
AAAAATACTCTAAACATCTAAAAGTTGTTTTGAGTACTTTAAAAAAGGTATTAATTTATTTTTACAAAAGAAAAAGATAAAAAGATGCAAAAAGAATATTAAACAATCATGTACTTCAAAATAAAAGAAAAAAACAAAAATAAATAAAAAATAAAATAAAAAACAAAATTGATTCCAAACAAGCCATAAACAAACATTTTTTAAAAGTAAAAACAAAAAAATAAAATAAAAAGAGAAATGAGATCCCAAACATGCCCTTGATGTGTTCATATACATTCTCACTTTACCCACGTGTGCTCATTTCGATACATTACGTTATGTGTCTGCGCTTTTAGGTACGAGGGAACTGGTCGATCATTGTCGTTGAAGCTTCTTCAACAGTTGGAATCACAAAGCCAAATTTCTGTTCAGAACCTTGACAATCCCTACTCCGGTAACAGTTTTTTTAGTATTCCCATTATTTAATATTTTAAAGTCAGTTATTTTCCTTGGATATTCTTGTAAAGCTGTGTTGGGCAGTATGCTGGCTTCAAATTCTTTGGAGTACATGCTATTGGCATTGATTTTAAATTTACTAACTCTACAGTACACGACTAATAAGTTTACAAAAGACATCATTTTTTTTTGCTGTAAAAGGCTTGCTTCAAATGGTTTACAGTGGCTACCATCTTTTTCATCAGCATTATTGCATAAGCTACTCTACCATCTTTTTCATCAGCATTATTGCATAAGCTACTCATATAACATTTTATGAACCTTGAGTTGATGCGGCATTCGGTTAGAAAGCTTGAAAGCCGTCAATTATGTCATATATGCGAAGGTTTCATCTTGTTATCCCATATTTGCTGTGCTTCACATCTACGAACTCAATTTGGTTAGAAGAGTGAGAGAAAAAAAAAAAAAACCGTTGATGCATCATGTTACTTGAGCAAGCTTGTTCTTTAATTGGCATTTTGATTTTTTTGTTTGTTCATTCCAATATATTTTTTGCCATTTTTTTTTTCTATATATCTTGCTTCGTAATAACATATTTTAGGAAGATTTACATACATACCACTCCATTTCTATGTATTTAAATACCTAACACTTACAATTCAATTTCTACATACAGAACACAGATCCCTAAGCATGAAAATGTATAAAAACAAAAATCCTATGCATGAAAATATGTGTTTCACTTTTTAAAAGTTAAAACGGTGGTATTTTTAATGAAAGATCTGGGTATTATAAATGTAAGAAGAAAAGATTTGGTGTTAGATATGTAAATAAATTAGAATTGTCTGGTATGTTTGTAAATGCCTTAATATTTGAAAACGTGGAAGATGTGGGAATCCTCAAATGTTTAATGGCTTCTAGCTTCTCTTCCTTAGATTACTAGCTCTTTTGATCCCGAACTTTGATCACGTTACCAATTTTTTGTGTAATGACCAAGAAAAATTACTATCTGCTCCCTTGATAATCTGATATTTAGGGAATTTTTATTTATCATGATAACATATTTCAACTTGTTCAGTTGGATTATTTTATATTTCTTTGTGAGTTACTTAGTTTTATTTTATTATTATTTATTTATTTATTTATCATGTGAATGTAGGTAGACTTTTCAAGAAGGTTGAATTGCATGAGTCCATTAGATATGCTTCTAGTGATCCCATCGAGTCTTGGTTAAATGGTTTGCTTTGCCTGGATGTTGCAAATTATATTCCAAATATTAGCAGGTTAGTTTTTTTTTCACAGAATGTCTGTTTGATTTTTTATTTGCACAACTAGTAATTTTTTATTATTTTTCTTCTCTTTCTGCCTCGGTATCATTACAGAATGCCTCATCCTAGCGAATGTGATCTTTATTACGTTAATCGTGATACCCTTTTCTCATATCACAAAGAGAGTGAAATATTTCTACAGGTATGAAATTTGGAGGTTTTTCTTCAAAAAATTTTCTAGCACTTAATATAAAAAATTAATTAACTGATTTTAAAACTGGAATTTACATAAATTTTTTTTTTCTGGTAGAGAATGATGGCACTCTATGTTGCGTCGCACTACAAAAATTCACCTAACGACTTACAATTGATGGCAGATGCTCCTTCACATCACTTATTTGTATTGCTTGGTATTTCACTTATCATTTTCCGATGCTGGTCCTAAATTATGATTGTGAAGCTATATATATGCTGTTTTGGTTTGTGCGCAGGTCCAGTTGATGAGTCAAAAAATCAGCTCCCAGATATACTCTGTGTGATTCAGGTTTTTACGCAAATTTTAATCTTTCTGAGATGTGTATGAATGTGCTTACTGTATATTTGTATGGCCCCCATCCTTGCCATTTTTCCATATATAGCCAGAGAAATGCCAGATATTTAGAAGATTTACAGACGTACCACTTAGTTCTTATGTATTTATATACATACCACCTTACGTATGCATGAAAAGATGTATTTCACTTTTTAAAAGTTAAAATGGTGGTATGTTTGATGTGATATGAAACATTTGGGTGGTATAAATGTAAAAAGTAAAGTTTTGGTGTTATATATGTAACTACATTAAGCTTTGGTGATATGTACGTAAATGCCCCATAATTGGTACTTAAACTCATCTTCCCGAGGCAGAATGATTTGCTCTTATTTTCAGAAATTCACCGAACAAGCAATGACCTATATAATCACAATGCAGCGAAGCTTTAGATAGCTTCGTTATACGGATCATTACTCAGATAATGAACGCATATCTCAAAGAAAATCTAAGCTTATAAGCCACCTTCCAACCAACACGTTGACATTGAAGCTGTAGTACACATCTATCAGAATCTATTTAAATTAGAAAACAATGATGAAATGAGATAGCTATAGGGCAGAGGTGCATTTCATTAAAATTTTTTATATGGGTTGCCATGCTATTCACTACCCAAATTGCCCCGCAGTTTTCTTAAAAAATAATTTTGTTATTAAAACGAGTTCTACCAATATTTTTTTAATATATTTAAGCGTAAATATGTGAATGAGATTTTAAGCTCTATTGTCGAAGATGTTGATTGAGAACCCCAAGGACTTTTTTCTAATGTCCTTCCTATGTTATTCAATTTATTTATTCTCTTTCATTAATTATTGATATAATTACTCTGAGAATGCGCGAAACTATTAGATCAAACTACTTTAGTACTTTATTAATCGCAGTTTGTTTTCTTCAAATTGATCATGTATTGTAACTCAATAGTAAAAAAATTGGAATTTTTATTTACAATCACCTTTTTTAGAGGTCATTTGAAATCATGATTGAGATTTATTTTTTGGGTGTAGACACAATTTTTTTTCCAGCACTCTTCCTAAAGTTGTATTTTAGTGCCAAATCTAATCTTTGGTATTATAATCTGTACAATGCATAATATGACTAAATTCTTTTCATTTCAGCAAGATTGTTACGTTCTAAAAAGAAAGTGGTAGTAAAAATGTTATATTTAATCCACTGATGAGAATATTGGTTAGCGATTTAGACGAGGTTGGACTAGCACATTTATCCATAATAATGTAGACTAGGCAATGAACTGATAGATCTGATGAGGAATTGGTGAGAGAATAAGGGAGAAAAAAAAGAGAATAACAATCCCCAAGCCCTCAAAATTGATTTCTAAAAGTACTTCTGTAATTTTTTTTTTCAATTCTTTAAAAATTAAGTTGTACATAACGGATGTGGAATATTTATAACGAATGAGTGGACAATTGTTTGTCTAAATTGTTCCTATGGGTTTAGTACATAATAATCCAATGAAAACAAGAAATGATATGAAAAACTATTAATTTGTTATCAATTTATAATTCAGATGCATATAACACTGTAATCAGTCTTTATCATCAACAATTATACGTCTTTATCATCAACTATTAATTTGTTATCAATTTATAATTCAGATGCATATAACAATTTTCTTGTGATGAAATGAATTCTTTTCTGGGGAGAATAACAATCCTCAAGCCCTCAATATTGATTCCTCAAAGTACTTGCGTAAAGAAATTGTTTTCAATTCTTTAAAACTTAGGTTCTACAGAACATATGTGGAATATTTATAGGAATAAATGGACAATTGTTTGTCTTAATTGCTCCTATGGGTTTAGTACATAATAATCCGTGGAAAATCAGAAATAATACAAAAAAAACAATTAATTTGTAATCAATTTATAATTAAGATGCGTATAACAGTGTAATCAATCTCGATCGCCAACAATTAGATTTGTAGATTGCATCAATTTTCATATGCTGAGAACTCTTTTTTTCTGGAGAGAATGACAATCCTCAAGTTCTAAATATTGATTCCTCAAAGTTTTTGTGTTAAGAATTTTTTTAAAATTTTTTAATAATTAGGGTAAATATTTGTAGGATTAAGTACACAATTGGTTGTCTAAATTGCTCCTATGGGCTTATACATAATAATCTAAGGAAAATAAGAAATCATGCAGAAATGATTAATTTGTAATTAATTTAGAATTCAGATGCATATAACATTGTAAGCAATCTTGATCATCAACAGTTAGATGTGTAGACTGCATCGATTTTCATGTGCTGGAAAGAACCCTTTACTTGACGGTGAGTCATCTTATCCATTCAAAAATGTTGAAACAATAATAGTGTCACACTTCACAATAACCTCTCCATCTCCCTGCCAAACTTGAGATAAAATAGACGTTGCCAGAACTCAATTGATTGAATTTATCATACACATCAAATTGATGTAGATGACAAATGGATTGATGCTCATTGCTTTAAGAGAAAAATTCAAATTCCGAAATGATTTGTGTTGGGATTTGAGGGATTTTGAAATAGGATTTTCTTTGGTTTTTATTTTTTGTAAAGTTAGCCATCACTAGGATAGTGATACCGGAGTTAATCTAAAAAGACCATAGAATGTGAATATTGTATCTGAAAATTCAAAGGGATCATAACAAAGGTTCTTAAAACAGGAATAAAATAGCATAAAGCAGCGAAGATGAAAGTGATGATGCCCGACTAGACAACAGATGGGATGGCTGGCTAGGTGCTCGCAACAATAACAAATGAGCTGATATGGGGAGGCGGCAGTAGTAGAAGGATTTTGGGTTAAGTACGGTAATAGTTTTGGGTGTAGGAGGGGCTGTGAGGACAACAGGAATTAGGGGGAGGGGCTCATGGTAACAGTGGTGAAAGGTGAAGGGGTTACGACAATAGCCGTGGAAATTGTAGGGGTTTATGACAGTAGTAATGGAATTTGGAGGGCTTTGCGACAGCTACCAAGGGAGTGGATTAGGGTGGCGACAGGGAAACAGGATGGGAGGTTGGCATCGACAAAGAGGGGAGTTTGGGGCTACAAAAGATAACAAAACTGCTGTTCTTAAGCAAACTATAATAAGTAAGCGACGGCGGCAGCGGGAGGGAGGTTGCAGAAAATAGGAAAGTCGAGGGTAAACACTTCCTCGGAGCTAGATTCAGCCGGAGCATCATGTGTCCTCGGATACAACTATAAGAGAGAAAATTGGGGACGACACCGACTGTGCTGACAGAAAAAAGAACAAAAACTAACCCTAATCAAAGAAAAGAATATATTTTAATAGTAGTTAACTAGGAGAGGTGGGGCCGCTTTTGTTGTGCGGTAACCCTAATCCCTTGGTCTGGCCACCCCTCTCTCCCTATGGCTGAACTCGTTCAACCCAATCCAGTCACCCGGTTCGATTGAGGGGAGATGAAGCCTTGCATCAGTAGGATTGTTTGCACCATTTGTATTTACAAATTAAAACTTTATTTTGAGAGTGAACCCATGTTTTTATGATATAAAATAAGAATACACAACTTTGGGGTAGATTCAATATTGTTGCTTTGAATTTTGCCAACTCTTCTTGCTTGGTTGCAAATGATTGTATCTGTGATTTTTATATCACTTGCATTCATTTAAACATTCCTTACATCAGAAATTTGAGCTATTCTACTTCTGTATGTTCATGATTGAGTTTGTGAGACTTAAATTTTTATTTGTGCTTTATAGGCATGGTATCGAGACTTATATTTTTTTGTAAATATGTGTAAATGAAAGACAATTTAAGCAATTTTTTGCGAACGGAAATTTGATTTTCAATCTTATGATAATACCAGCTTGTCGAGGTAGACCAAGCCATATGTTAGAAATGTTTGTTAATTGCAGCTATTTTAATTTATGGTGTGCATATTCATCAACGCTTTAGTTTTGTTGACTGCCGTGGTTACAAAGGACCGAACTTAGAAATATTGGTTTTATTACCTTATGTAAGTAGGGCAGCCGACTCAAATGTGTGCATACTACACATTGAGATTGTCATTTGCGTTTTGAGGTTTTAGAATCTTTTCAGAAATAATTACATGTTTTTTATAGCAACTACATGCTTCTCTATGTGGGGCAAAATTGAGTTTATCTTATCTTCGATGTTTGTAGCATTCTTTGATTTCAAGTTCGAAGTTTTATCATGTTCACCGAATCACATTCAGATGCATTTGTTAATTTTAGTGTGCAACTT